>JAOTOM010002655.1:0-112946 GCA_034440615.1 Ashinkailepas kermadecensis
TTGCTCAGGGTCGGCAACAGCTTGCTATCCCAGTGTAGCGTGCAGAGTTGAGGCGCCTCCCACGTTTCTCGTAGATTCACAGCGACTTCCTCAACGACGTGTCGCCGCGCGCGGTCTGCAGTGGCGTACG
The DNA here is from genome assembly GCA_034440615.1 of Ashinkailepas kermadecensis. NCBI lineage: Eukaryota > Metazoa > Arthropoda > Thecostraca > Neolepadidae > Ashinkailepas > Ashinkailepas kermadecensis. The sequence continues at coordinate 131 of JAOTOM010002655.1, forward strand.
AGCCTGCGATCATCGCGACATCACCACCAGCAGCGTTGATGAGCCCTTGTGTGTACGCAGCTTGCTGTGTTGGTGTCATCTTGAGTCGTGCAGCCAGGGACACGACGTCAGGGTTGCTGAGGATGTCTGTAGGCATGAAGAGTTGAGTGCCAGCTGGCCACTTGCGTGCAGAGCGGGTACCAACGTCTGGTGTCCAGTGGCTGCACGAGGGAGTGTCGTCGTCAGGATCAGCAACGAGCGGCACGTCAGCCTCGTCATCGGTGACATCGTCTAGTACTGCAATGGCGCTCGACTGCTCCTGCTGTAAGGTAGCACTTTCCTGTCGCGCAAGAGCAGCATCCGCGCGTTCCTGGCGACGCGCTTCCCGCCGAGCTGTCACCTGGTCAAGGCCTCCCATCGTCGCCAGCCGATCGATCATCATTGATCGGATGAATGCGCAGTCAGCCTCCTTCTTGATCAACGGCCAGGGGTTAGGCGGCCAGAGGACGAACGTGCGCTGCAGTGCCTCCTCCGATTGTTGTACGCGCAACTGGGTAGCTGCAGTCTCACGCCGCTTGATGTTGATGGCGCGCAGCTTCTTGTTTTCATCCATCAGGTGGAGGATCTTGGTGGCTGCTCGCTCTCGACTCACCATAGGGATGCCACCCTTGGCGTAGAGCGGCACGATCATATCAACGACGTGCTGAGCCGATGCGAAGCGTGTGGGAGCGGATGTGGCGCCAGGTCGCTTCTCTTTCGCTGCCTTTTCCAAGAAGTGCAGCATGCAGCGCAGCACCTGCAGGCTGTTGGGGAGGCGGATCTGGGGCAGTTCCGCGTCCCATGCTGTTACGAGGCCTCCAGGAAGTCCAAAGACGCGTGTTATTGAGCGCGTCGCCTTAGGCCCGGGGATGAGTCAGCAGCAGGAGCGCTCATGCTGATGTCCTGGAAGACACAATTGGGGCACAATGAACGCAGAGCAGATTTTTAGTGTATTACTTCACACACATTGTTTGGGATTACTATTCCCGCGGATGTGCTGGGATCCCGCGGATGTGCATTATTATTATACGCTTGCGTACGGAGGGTGCATTAAATTATCAGGAAAAAATGAAAAATCATATGGATCTGCTCGGGCTTGCAGTTGCCATTTTTTTAGTTCTCGGTGGTGCGGAGGCACATCTAATTGTATTTCAATCTCAAAAACCGTGATATTTTGTTATTCCTACATCAAATGGAACAAAATAACGGGTCAAGTAATATGCTTATCGCAAGTTTAATTTTTTGATGCACCCTAATATATATATATATATATATATATATATATATATATATATATATATATATATATGCTGTCCAAACTCAGGAATTCGCAGGCCGTTGGTGGATTTAGTCGTGTGGCTGTAGCGTAGGGCACAGCGCTTATGGCCACCTCAACTAGTGCAAAGACATCAAGCGGTAGCCATGACGGTATTGATCTGCACAAAGCCGCTCATTAGTGGCTATCTGTCTAGGCTAATCCCATCTAACTTGCCTAAATTAGCAAATGTGCTGTGATACCTACCTCCGGACTGCTCATTGCTGCAGCTTGCGATCAATTGCACACATAATATAATGGGCTGTATTAATGCATGCTCTGCTGGTTGCAGCCGTGCAGTTTGTTCGGATAATGGACTTAATGCTGCATTATTTCGCGTTGCTAAATTTTTGCAAACCATCATTTCCACATTTAATAGCATTCAGTAAGATTTTAATTTAACTTTACAAAAATAAAAGGACACAAACGACAGAAACATTAAGAAATGCCATCCCGGGTAAGTCTGCAGTGGAAACGTAGCTAGTTATTTGGACTTGAGGGCGCTTCGACCAAAGTTGATCATTCGCAGTGGAAATGTATGTATGCCCGCGGTGCACTGGTCGATTGTGATGCATGATACATGGCAACTGGGAAGCGTGGCTGCCAATGCTGCCATGCGCCGAATTAGCATCCTATAAGCGCAGATTTCGTATTGCGGTTATTTTAAAAGGCGCCATTTCTACATTAAACACCATTAACTAAGTTTTGCATTTAGCTTTACAAAATTAAACGGAACAAAACGAAAAAATTAACGCCACCCTTGGCTTACCCCTTCCCCACCCCTACACGGCAAAATCCAAATGCATGTTCACAGCTCAAGTGGAGATGCAGTAGGATGATTGGTTGCCAAAAAGTTTCATTAGCTAATTTGTTTAATGTAGTCAAGTTGAATGCTGATGGTTTCTGAGTCAATTTACACGGGAGGACTTGGATTGGCGAAACTTGACAAATGCACTTCATTTCCCACATGCAGTTGGGCACACGCACCCAATTTGGAGGTTGGATGTAAGGGACTGAAAACGTTCGGCGATATCTTGATTTGAAGTATCCTGCTTTGCTCATTGGATAATAATCACAAGCACGAAGCTCCCCTTGATGTGATGGCGATCTAACTATGGTGCAAAGCACAAGACGGTCAATATTTCACTAGTGAACACGTTTCATTATGTTTGCTAAGTGAACGATCACGGTGCCTCCGTGTGCATTGAAGAACAGCCGTTGCATCAGCAGTGTGTGGGGCTGAAACGCCCACAACCACAAACCAACCGACGGAGCTCAGTCACATTTATTCCCAATCGTGCGCTATCGCTCTAGAATTCAAGTCACGGTGTGGGGAGCGCACCAACCATTGTATGAGCACTGAGTCGGAAGGGAATATTCACTTTCAGCGTCAATCGTTCTGGGTGATGGATTCAGTGGAGGATTTTTGTTTTTGTAACGAAAAATAGTTACTTACTGTGTGAACAAAAAAGGTGATCAGTTACAATAACTTTCATTTGCGCGCAGGCGCGCTACGGTTCAAGATACGGTGTGGGGAGCGGACCGAGCATTGTACGATCACTGGGTCGGAAGGGGTTCTTTACTTCCAGCGTAAACTGTTGCAAGTGCTGGATTCAGCGGAGGAGTTGGGGTAACCTTAATTGCTCCCATTGGACATGTTAATTTCCCAATGGACGCAAATGCTCCAATATCATTATAAGTGGACGTAATTTCTTCATTGCTCTCAATGGACGCATAATTTATATATCCATTCATGACCCTGTTGTATGTACGCGTGATAGTCGTTTCTGTGAAACAATATGAAAATAAGCTGGTGCACATCACACATGATGTTCCTCGTTCAATTATCCGATTATATTACCTGTTCCCCTTCCAGATCTACTTTCCAGGTCATCTCTATCGGTCCCGTTCCGCCCCATACCCTGTACCATCCTCGACCTACATTCCTGCTCCACTTCCCGTTTCCATCCATAGTCATACTTCCTCGGTTGAATCTCCTTGGTGCGATTTTGTGGTTTCCCAGCGTCATTTTCATGGGCCTCTGTGCGAATTTGTGGGCCCCCAATATGATTTTTAAGGGCCCCGATGCATTTTTTGGGCCCCAGCAAGATTGTTTATGAAGCCTCTCGAAATTTTTCCGAACCCTGGCACGACTCTTGGGGGTCCCACAATCTCTCGGGGGTGGGGGGGGGGGGAAACATCCCCAAATGCCCCCGCCCCCTTCGATACGCCACTGTCTGCACTTCAATCCAAATAAACGCAGAAGATGTATACCTCTAATGCGGAGCATTCATAACGTACAAGGTTCATTTACTACCAAAGTTCATAACGTACAAAGCTCACAACGTCCAAGGATCATAACGTACAAAAATCGGAATAAAGTACAAAATGCATTGGATAGAGCGCGTTCACAACGTACAAAATTCATAACATACAACGATCACAACGTACAAAACTGGCTTCAGAGGGAGCGTTCATAACGTACAAAGTTCATTTGGGTCCAAGGATCATAAAGTACAAAAAAATTGTTAGTCAGTTGTCCGCTAGAGGAGCCAGCGAAACCCTGGCGGCGAAATCTTGCGGCTGTATCTCCGCTTTCTGTCAACAGGTGGCAGGAGTGTGCGGTTATTGGCGCATGGTACCTGGTAAATGTGCTGCCAAATGTAGTCTGGTGGTTTCTTCAGATTTTCTTCAATTTCTCCAGGGGACGAGCACATTTCCTCAGAGGGTCGCCTTCGGTGGAAAAATCCATTGAAAAATCCATGACCCCACCTGTATGGGGTCGGAGAGGAGTACGTGAGTGACGACTTTCAAGTGTCCAGATCTGCGACAAATGACATTTATTAAACTGACTTCGGAAGCCAACACCAATCCAGCATCTGCGAATCAGACAGCACAAGTCAGACTGCGGCAAGCAGCGCACGACTAGTTAATCCATGATTCCGAAGGAGGGAGGGGGGGGCAAGTAGAAACGAAGTGTCATCATGGGTAAGGAATCAAATTGTGATGCACCGTGTAAGCCAACGAAAGCCCATGTAAACACGGGCTTTCGTAGCGAAGTACGATCTAAGCATACATGGGAGGAAAATACAACTTGCAATGTCTTCATAACCATTAAAAGGCTCTTGAAATGAATGACTATTATTTCAAGAAATTACCAACGTTTCGGATTTCATGATCAATTGCTGATATACGGTGATCATGACTGAAGCACAAGACGTCGGTAATCTAGTGAAACAATATAACTTTTGAATATACAGTCCCAAACGATTGGGGGCGAGGACATTAACACCTTGCGGGGCGATAGTAAGTGTCACCCCTTTCCCAAAATATGCACCACACGCCTGCTAATCGACAAGAACGTTGTCCACGCTTTCAGGTTCCATCGCGATTTTTCTGGAGGATGGGGTCCGACGATTTGTGGGATCTGGTACGATTTTCTTAGGCCGCGGCGCGATTTATTTGGAACCCAGCAAGGTTTGTTTCAGCACTATCGCCCTTGTAGGGTCCGGCGATATATTAATAGTGGGATACCCAGCGTTTTTGTTTTGAGATGAATGGCTCACTCAACCTAACCACAAGATACCGTCCCAGTCTCCGTAACACCAGCCCTACATCTTTTATCGCAATGTTTGCAATGCCCTTTCCGAAGCGTTTTAAAAGCAAAATATGATGCCTGCGATTATGTAAGCGCTGATGTCAATACATTACGAGCCGCCACACGTCATAGTCTAAGAGGACCCAAATAGCACAGTCCAGGTGACAGCTTGCGAGGTAGCCATGGAAACACATTCAATAACCGTGATAACAGAAGTAGGGGAGACCGGGTCTAGTTGATACACCGGACGGTCGATACAACAGCATTTTCTCCAAAAGCATAAAGCCGGTTGCCATGGCTACTGTTGCACATGTTGCTACCGACACCCTCTTCTCGCGGCAAAAACAAGCCCAAGTCCTTTCGACCCGTGACTGCGGAATGGTGAAGCTGTGGCACATTTTTGGACCGAAAGTAAAATTCCAATACCTTTGCTTCACCGTTAGTTTCTATTTTGCCGCCCACTTGTTAATTTTTTAGGTGTCGGCTATCATCACCATGTTCTCTCAACTTTGCGACTGTGAAATGCGTTTAAATTCATGCCTAAAATGCAGCCTGTTTCAACGTTTTGTTGATTGGAAATGGAACAAAATGACCATAGAATTGCCTATTTGTATTATGGTGTCTGCTAAAGCTGTATCAAGATATCTTATGCAATATTTCTACGGCCATTTCTCATCCGATGGAAAAGACTGAACGAAGGGGAGAGGAAGGTGCAGCTACGGAATGAACGTTTGAGCATTCCATAAATGGCATAAACCATTAGCTATGGTCAGTCAAGACTCAAACCAGTATTATTACTGTAAGCGTGAAATATGGACCTTTCAAGATGCGCAAACTAGTACCACCTATATACATAACGTAGTTTACTTAACCTATATTTTATCAACTTATCCCATCGTCGGTAACAATTTAACCCTATAGCGGGGTAAGTTGATGAACCGGTAGTTACGCGATGATTTGCTGTCTGGTGGAAAGCCCAGAGGATACCACGAAAAAATCGTGATGATACCAGGTTTAGGGGTGGCGTGGGTGTAGCTATCTCCTCGCTACCCCTCCAAAGTGATGAGTTATGTTGAGTTTCGCCAAAATTGTATCAACTAGACCCGGTTTCCCCTACCCAATGATTGCAACAATGGCGTCATTACAGTTTGCTTCACCTCTTGTTATGAAGACTGTAGCGAGACAGAGGAACATGAGCTTATCACGCGACGTCACCAGATAAGCACGGTAGATGCTATGCCAAAGTACGCCCCCACATCCGAAAAATTAACCGGACTTCGGCCGCCTTATTCTAGACATCGGGTATTTTTAAAACATTTTTACCAACTGTAAAAATCAAGCATGTATTTGGAAGTTGAGGAGGCCCTGACATCCCAACTTTCAAGTCGGAGGGGCAGTTTCCAATACTGGTAGCACAGTATCTACACCGATGATATTGTCTTTCACCTCATTAAACTGAAGCATTCAATAATTACGTAGTACTGATATCAGATTACCTCCTGAACGATCACCACAGCTTGAATGAGTTCATTCTTGCTTTATTTGTGGTTAATAAGATGGATTTCAAGGTTTAAATATACCTAATTGTTCAAGTTTGTCTGGCTATGGGGTGCCTTTCAAATTGCCATGCTCGAACAGCTTCGAACTACGCTTTCTACACCAATTCACATGCGCATTGCTATGCGTCTTGCCGACGGTAGCACGAATTAATTGGTTATCTCGCACCAGCCCCAGCATGACTTGAACTTCACCTTCCTACAAAACATTTTAATTGTCCACAAGGAAGTAGATAAAAACAGAAACTTTTTCTAACGCGGCACGGAGATGAGTCGCGTTTTTGTTTTCACAGTAAATCTAAACGACATCCGTTCCCATTGCCAAAATCCTTCTTGGGGGACAGGATTTCAGCCCGCACTGAACTCGAAATTGCTAACGTCTGACAAGCGTTTTCATGGGACGGCAAATGCGACGCTGCACTGTTTAAGGTAGAAATTCGAATTACCGCGGCCCATGCAAACTGGGTAACTGATTTCATGAATTGGCTTAGATGTTCTACTAGCTGTATGCTGCATGCGAGCAGTATGATTTCAAGGTTAAGAAGCCATGCATTTGACATATCGTTCAACACCTTGCCATTAGACATATGTGCATCGACCTTGAACCAAGTCAACCACGTCGGCCATTGAATAAGTCAGACCGTCCGCTGTCGTCAGTTCCTAGCAGCCCAGTCCCTAGCGGCGTGGGAAGACCACGCGTCAACTACCCGTCCCCTCCCCGACGACCGCACGATACCGTGCCTCACACTCGCAGTATCCAGTGACATGTGCACGTTGCCAGTGGCGTCTTCAGCTTGATCTCCAAGGACACCTCCACATGACAGTGGCAGGGTCAAGATGATGCACCAACAGCGCAACAGGATACAGATCTGAAGATACTGGACACGTTGACAAACTGATGAACAGTTCAACAACTGTGTCCGGCACTGCAGTCGTCCGTTTCCCAGCCTGCGTGGCCGCCCGGCGACGTCGGCTCGACGTCGCCGCCCGGCTCGGCTTTCCACGCGGAGGCGAGCTGGCTGCGATCTGAACGGCCAGCCTGCGTCTAAAGCAGAGTTGATATAGAAACGGCTAACTAATGGCGATCTTGTACTTTCTAATGGAGCACTGAATTGGTACCAAGTAAATGAGAGTACTTCATATCAGCTCACAAGTACCTCGGGTCTTGTCTTCCACAATCAACAAACATAGAGATGTGTCATTTGTCATGGTATTACTATGAAAGCATTGGATGGTCATGAATATTGGGGAGGACCGAGGAGTGACGCTCTGACTTATTTATGTCTCTTGATAGATCTAGAGAACCTGGGAATAAGTAGCCCGACTTTGGTGCCGTCGCAACAGGCTAGGTGACACAGCCGCGACCCAGCTCTGTTGTTAACGAACCGAAAGGTATGCGACGGAACCACAGCCGGAGTTGGTAGCTAGTAATATGCAGCATGAGTGTGAATGTGTGTGTGTGTGTGTGTGTGTGTGTACGTGTCTGTTTGTGGCAGAAGGTGGGTTCATCACTCGAAGTCAATCGCTATCCGCTCTTTGGCCAGGGGGAGATGTTGCGAAACACGAGTCTCTGGGACGGCTGCCAGGCGTCGGGCGCTGAAGCGCCTGCGAATCCTGCGAAACTACCCGTCGGTGAACACGAGGCACAAGAACAACTGAATGATCAGCATATGCCTAACCTATATATCTATATCTAACTTTAGGTCTATATCTTCATCTACATCTATATATCGATATCTATGTCTATATATATATATATATATATATATATATATATATATATATATATATATGTATATATATATATATATATATCTCCCTCTCTCCCTCACTCCCTCACTCTCCATCTCACTATCTCTCTATCTCTTGATCGCTCTATTTCTTGATATCTCAATCTCTTGACCTCTTTTTATTTGATCTCTGTATTTATTTTCTCTTAATCTCTGTATTTTTTTATCTCTGTATTTCTGTATCTCTTAATCTCTGCATCTATGTATCTCTTGATCTCTTGATCTCTGTATCTTCTGATCTCTTGATCTCTTGATATATATATATATATATATATATATATATATATATATATATATATATATATATATATATATATATACACGTGTTTACCGTGATTAACGAGGACTATGTCCTGGCGATCACTAACGAGGACACCCTTTAGTTACCACCGGAGAGGCATCGATTTTTTCTCGGTGATAGAGCAAGATCTGCTGAGTAAGATTGAGGGTCAAATTGGAAAGAAGCATCCAATTGTTGGCTCCCAGTGCAGATTGAATTACCGAGGACATCGGCAAAACCTAGGACAGTGTGTGTCCATACATGTTTATCGTAAATACCGAAGACAATGTGTGTCCATGCATGTTTATCGTGATTTCCGAGGACAATGTGTGTCCACATACATGCTTATCGTGAATACATGGATACAATGTGTATCCATGCACGTTCGTCATGTACACCGAGGACCATGGCCTGATGGTCACCAACGGCAACATCCTTTGGAATGTGAAAACAGTGTGTGTGCTGTTTATCCTAATAAGTGTGTCTGTGCCGTCTTATGTGTCTGCGATAATTCCTATTTCGAGTCCATGATGGGTTCGTAGCCTAATGTTCAAAATCGTGATGAGGAGAGAGGGGAAATGAAAGCGAGGAAATTTACCCAAGTGAAAAGCTGTTGGATTCTTGTCACAGTTGAGCGAAAATTGTGGGGTATTTACACCACTGGAGAAAGCTTAGATATATCGCTCGTTTAGATATACCTATCGTTTAGATCGCAACTGTACTTTTTAACCAAAACGCGCCCGAAAAGCATCGGAGGACTAATTCCCATGTACGCAAGTTGCACTCTTCTCATGCTCAATGTCCACGCTCCCTCCTGTGACTTTCAGAGAGGCGTTCACTAATAGAGGCGTGGTCAGGATTCCACCCTGGGCATACCACCAACCAAAAGGGCCATCTGTCCGTGGAAAATGAAAGAAGGAAAGGCTGTCCAAAAATGTTTTTATTTTCTTCATATGCGTAGAACGTGAGCTTTGCTCAATACAGATTTACTTCAACCTGTAGCACACTCCCTATTTTAGTGGATAGTCATACAGTTATTTCGACGTAGCTTTTGAGCATTATTAGTAGGATATGCAGGCATGTGATTACACCTGGCGTGGGGTGAGCTGGTCCTCGACTCGCGGCCATTGCTATGTCAGCGATGTCGACGCTACTGTTGCGGGCCAGTCGTCTGTTGTGAGCCATATCCAGTGACCTCTCCCTATTTCTCTCTCTACTTCAGTGACATTAGCCGAGACTTAATTGAGATGATTTTGCTGTGGGAAGTAACGGCTGAAGATTCGCGATGTTAAGTGTCGAGGAAACTATGTGAATGCCTTTCGAAGTAAAATATCTCCCAAGCACTGATAAATATCGTGAAGGTATCAGCTACTTGCGGTTCTATTTCAATTGGTTATAACAAACTATTCAGAAATAATTTTGCGTTGCAACATGACAACTACCGGAGCGAATTTAGACACTGGACCAGGGGCGTCGCCACAGGGGGCAGCGGGGGCAGTCACCCCCTGCCCTGTGGAAGACGGCGTTTCCCTCTGACATCTGAGGACGCCCCGTCCCGGAAGCGTACATACAAGTTGAAGTGCTCTCTAGAAGAAAGGCTTCAGACCGAGGATCGCTACAATCCAGACAATTAATATTAGATAAAAACCAGAGTTCTTTTCTACAGAAAGTCCCACAGGACAGGAAGCTCCAGAGATAGGACAGGAAAGGACAGAAGAGATTGGAAACGATGTCCCTCGGGAGAGAGAGAGAGAGAGAGAGAGAGAGAGAGAGAGAGAGAGAGAGAGAGAGAGAGAGATAGAGATAGAGATAGAGATAGAGATAGAGATAGAGATAGAGATAGAGATAGAGATAGAGATAGAGATAGAGATAGAGATAGAGATAGAGATAGAGATAGAGACAGAGACAGATACGGATACGGATACGGATACGGATACGGATACGGATACGGATACGGATACGGATACGGATACGGATACGGATACGGATACGGATACGGATACGGATACGGATACGGATACGGATACAGAGACAGAGACAGAGACAGAGACAGAGACAGAGACAGAGACAGAGACAGAGACAGAGACAGAGACAGAGACAGAGACAGAGACAGAGACAGAGACAGAGACAGAGAGAGAGAGAGAGAGAGAGAGAGAGAGAGAGAGAGAGAGAGAGAGAGAGAGACAGAGACTAAATGGACGTTCCCTCAATTCCTAATGGAGAGAGGCACGCTCAGATACCGGTGATTGGCCTCGATGTAAACTTAGTTTCATGGGGGGGACGAGTGGTCTAGGGGTAAGATGCTCGTCTCGCAAGCAAAAGATTGTGGGTTCGAATCTCACCTGTCGCTACTCTTCGCCCGCGACCAATCGGCGTGAGAGATTGGCGAAGCTATATGACTCAACGGTCGACGTGTCGTAAAAACCAATAACCAACTTAGTTTCATGGGCGCATCGTGAAATAACGCCAGTAGACAGCCTAAACGGAATTCTGGGAACAGCATCGAAATATCAGCAACCTTTGTACAGCAATATCCATTATACTGATGGAGAAAGGGCGGAACCTACTTGATGGAACTGATATCCACCACAAAGGACATGAAACCAGGGAAATATTTAGCAAAGAACTTTGGGATAATTGCATGGTGAATAGTCTCCACAGTGAAAGGATATATTTGTTAAATAAGCATCAAGGCATGATTATTTAGGTGATGGAATCTGCCTTCTTCACAAAATTAAATATTCCTGTATGCACGTTTTACAAAATTGAAGCAAGTTGAAACGGTCCGACGGAGCAGATCCATCTATCAGACATCTGCGCATTGTTTGCCACGACAAGCACATGAGTTAGTCATGGATAACTGCCTAAACATCTCAGGGCCACGTTGACCGTATCTACGTTACTTACACTCACCTCGGTGCCTAACCTGTCTTTTCTGAAGAAGCACGTTCCACAAATGTTAGTATTTTGCGGAAGTATTATTCAATTGTGTACAAAGCATGCCTGAAGCAGCACAAATTGAGTTTGTAGATGCACGTGTACACACAGACAGCTGTAAACTGACACATCTGTTTCATGTGGATGTGAGATCGTTTGTCACATTCGTCAACGAAACTGTCTCGTTTCGCCCTCAAACATGAATTATGCCGGCCATTGCGGTTCAGAGTTGTCGCCTGGTAACGGTGACAACCGCTGGCCGTCACCTCGCCGGCACCTCAGTCGGAGTCATGCGGTCGCTGGGCGTGCTGACACTCTGCCTGGCCGCGGCCGCCGTCTCCTCTGTTCTGTTCTCCGCGCAGCCGGACGTGTTCCGGCCGCCCGCCTCGCGCACGCTGCAGACGCCGTCACGACAGGTGTGCGGTGCGCTGTGTGCGCGCGGCGGCCACCCGGCGTGCGCCGGCTACTCCTTCTCGGCGGACGGCAGGTGCGGCCTGTTCAGCACCCGCTGTGTGCACATAGAACCACGTCAGCAACAGCTGCGCACAGAGCCGAGTCAGCAGCAGCCGGGCGTCACCAGCTACCTGCGGCGCTTCGGGGGCGACCCCTGTGAAAATTGGCTGCCGGGCGACCCCTGTGAAGACTGGCTGTGCCGCCGCTGCTTCTCGCGCCATGCCAGCGCGCGCCCGCTCACGTGGCACCAGGCTCGAGAGGCGTGTCGTGCACGAGATAGCTCCGCCGACCTGGCCAAACCGTTGAACCAACTGGAGTGGACAATCCTGGTCGGCTCGCGGCGCCTATCCGACGGTCCCGAATGGATCGGCGTCAACACCATGGACGGCAGCGACTCGACCACCAATGGGAACGGCTGGAGTCAGTGGCCGGGACTGAGGAAAGGCTCCGCGGTAGCCGGCGTCTTCATGCTGCCGGCCGACCTCCGCGGCGGCGTGGCGCGCGTGTCGCCCACGCTCGGCGGAATCTCCCACTACGTGTGCGGGCCCGGCACCAATGCTGCCTCTGCCTCCACGGCTGGTTGCTCATCGGCGCATGATGCTACTGGCTGGAACACGCCGCGCACCTGATCCAGAACTGACTACCACTGTGGGACACTCGTCACCGGTGGTCGACTAGTCGTCAAAGCCTACAGCACCTGGATGCTCATTCACGCGCGCTTCAACCTAAGAGGCACACCCGTGTTTGTCGGCGCCACTGACAGTGGCCGAGAGGGCTCCTGGCAGACCGTGGATGGCACCGCCCTCCGCATGCATTGGCTGAGAGTTGATCTGAACAGAGAGAACGGCGACTGCATGTAGATTGCCAGATTCCGGATGAACGACGTACCGTGCGGAGCAAGACACCAGTACGTCTGTCGGGCCCCTGTCGTCCAGTGCTGAGCGACAACTCAACACGGGTGACACACATTCGCGCGTACGTTTGCAGGTGCACACGGCGGACACCGTCGCAGGCTTTACAGGCGTCGGTGCAGAAACACCACGGACATTTCCAGGATTTACAGATGGCTGCAATGGTCACAAAGCACCTTCAGATTGTTCGTGTTAAATGTTGACAAGATAGCGATTCGAGATTATCACCCCTTGGGCACATCACTTCCAAAACGATGCCAGTTAGAGTATTTCTGGTGCGTGTTACCAGTGAGAATGGCCTCGAAGGGTGGCGTTCCCAGCGCGTAATTCCAACATAACCGCCGTCTGACAAGTGCACGTCCGATCGTTCGACAGCTCGGCCACATGCGGCATGCATATGCAGTTGTTGCTGTACACCCATAGACGTCTGTAACTGATCAGTAGCACAATTAAGGGAATGAGGGGGAGAAATTTCGACCCCAGCTCCGACATCAAATATGTTTTCCCAGGACAATGCCACGGCCAACGACCGAAACTGGTCATGTTCACGCCTTTCATCCATCCTCCAACCTGCCTTTGAACCCTGTCTGAAAAAGCCTCACTACGCCACCGTCACCAGCTATATACCAATAAATGTTCGTGAGTACGTCGCCACAATTCAGATGTCTCATCATTAGCATGCTTTCTCAAAAGTTTTCCGTTGTTCAGTTACGCTGCGAATACGACAGAATGGTCACCGAGCATAGCTGTGCACATCCGATCAGGGAATGCCAAGTCAACCACAAAATTGTCAACGATGGGTTCAGATGCGGTCAGTGTCCCTCGCCACCGGGTTGTCGAAGCCGCTGCGACAGCTCACGTGTTATCAGCTAACACCTTCAACTGAGAGATACACGTGATGACATATAGCAACTCGAGTCGTCTGCCCGGGCAAGGCACGGCCATCTCGGCCGTATACTACCATCTGAGCTGCAGTGGTGGCACTTGTTTCCACTTCCGGACGCTTCTATTTTCGAGACGTCCGCATGCTTCTCACATCTAGACATAGATGAGTTTTTTTTCTGTTTCACGTGATGTGCACCGTGCAGCTGATGACATCGTTTATCGCTGACGGCTTGTCGACGCGAATGCCCGCGGGCAGTTGGTATATGAATGGGAAAATTATTTTATTTTGCTGATTTTTTGGTGCATTGTTCATCTGATCGGACGGCACAGGAAGCAAAACCGGCAGTTGTTTCTGTGGCTGTACACAACTTCAGCGCACGGTGTCGTGAACATAACCCACACGCAACAGCTCGTGCCGCCAAAGATCGTCACAAATGTACGCAACGCAGCGCTCTGCTCTGGCTCTGCCTTTTCGGTGCCCTTTCGTTCCCACATGCATGTTCTTCCGGTCGAATGTAACAAATTGCCACCTAATATTTTGTAGGCTCCCTCAATCGCAGTAACTTATCAGCTAGGGACGATACAGTGACGTTGTTGGCGATGACCTGGAGCGACTCAGGTTTCGAACAAAATGTCGTTTTCCATGCTGACAACGGGAGACTCACAGTTCCATGCGACGACCAGCATGTTGGGCCGTTGTTGTCTCCAATGTCTTGGACCATCAGTAGAGTAATCCGAACATGTGCTCTACTACGGCGCGTGTCGCCTTCTGAGTGTCGCTGTGTATCGTTTCTCCACTGTGCACCGACTGCATTGTATGCTGTTGACTTCGTTTGTCAGTGGTGCTGACAAATTTCTGTTGGCGAACGAATAAATAAGTAGACCAAATACGACTTTCAACTAGCATCATATTTTTGTATTTAGCAGTGGCAGAATGCCCTTCGCTAGTGGTTAGCTACGTCAAAGAAACAGCTACGTTAAACTGGCTTACGTGGCATCCGGTACCAGGCAATCAAGAAGTGAAAGTAGATAATCGCCAGCAAACAATAAAGGTCGCACAGGGGAAGGGGTACATGCATGTCGTACAGTACATACATGAAATACAGGACATACATACATTTATACATTACACGCGAAAGCACATTTGGAGGGTGGTCAGCATCACTGCCCCCGATCTGGCTCCGCTGGCCACCCACGATCCGAAGGCGAAGCGGATGTCCGATGCCCAGGGCGAGCCGTGGGCGACCGGACACAACCTTGGATGTGTTGATGTGTGCTTGAGTTAAAGCTTGGTAGAAACACCTGTAGGAAGAAAAGCCAAGCTGCTTGGAAAAGCCGAAGATAAAAACCAAGAGCACACTACGGGGTACACTGAAAACATTTCTTACCACATTCAAGATGGTCAAAATGTAGTAATGAGGTGGTGGTACCATTTGTCCCTCATTTGGACTACTTTTCACCACCATTTTACGACATTTACTGCTTCTTGACGACATCTTGACTACTACCTTACTACTCCTGAACCACTTTTTGACGACCTACTGACTACGATGACTATCTTTGAACAACGTCATTGGTCACATTTACTACCTTTGTACTACGTTTTTACATCATCTGAACTACATGGTGACCACCTTGTGACTACCGCGGACCAATTGGTGATCATGCTGAACCACCTTCTGACTACATTGGACAACATTATGACCACTTCTGTACCACCTCGTGGCAACCATAAACCACAATAAAATCACTTACTGATCCGGTCGAGACCACTCATATATTACCATGGACTACCTCTTGACCGCCCCTGGACCACCCTATGACCACGTTTGGATCACCCAATGACCACTATCGGACCACCTCGTGACCACTACTAAACCACCTCATAACCACGGACCACCTCAACCATAACCACCTCATATCGGACTGCTTTGTGACCACTACTGAACCACCCCATAACCACCATCGGACCGCCTTGTGACCACTACTGAACCTCATACCACTACTCAACACGTGCAACCTCATAACCACTCACGAATAATCCCCAACCATCACAATTAGGCGTATATGGCATTACACAGAATTGCGGTGATGCATAATTCGTACATATCCTGGTTATCTCAGCGTCGCTCGCAGTTGAAACGCTTCACAAGTGTTAAAATATGCAAATACCGTAACAAGTATGTCGATGAGTGTGCACACCACGCACCGTCTCACGCAATCCATCACCAGCTAGCTAAACGGCAACACAGGTCACGCGTCAGTCATTTCTGGGTAGACTCACATCGTGTATTGGCCATTTCAATGACAACATACAATACAACACGTGCACCACGTATCAACGGACGATGCTTTCCACGGATTGTCTCACTACTTGTTTACTCAACGAATTACGAGTGATGGGTTGAGCTAGCCTCAAACATTCATCAGGTCAGCTTACAGGTTCACTCAATGAGTTGACCTATGTTGCTCATGGCTCTAGGGGAGGTCGCCAACTCACTTTCTATATCGAACACCTTCGAGGACATAAACCGCATGAATGATTTGTTTCGTTTGACCACCTTCTGATGAAAAATGTATGAACACATCCCGGTTATCCGAAGCGTTTCGGCCAGATCACCCACTTGAGCCACTTGTGTCTGCTCCACCAACACGGTGTAACCTGCTTCGTCCCGCACTATGCATGGCGAATTCTTCATAGGGGTCTCTCACAGGACGTTACTTCAGTCGTCCAAAAGACCAAGCAGCGTCTCTGCTGCTTCACCTGCAGCAAACAACCACAATTCAACTCATGATGAAATCTCAAGAATTACTCACCACTGCAAGCTGTGTCTTACTTCAGTTAGCTATTGTAGTTTAGTGGCGCACCGACTGCGTAGGTCATTTGTCTTACTTCAGAACGCACAACATAGGAGGGGTAATTGTGCTATGTTGTTGTCCTGAAGTGGTATACAACGAGTTGTAGTGTTTTGCGGTGTTGTAGGCTAGTGAGGTTGGCCCTAGCTCGGATACTGGGGGTAGGTGTGATGCGGTGTACTCCGGTGCTGAGACGGATTGCATGGCATTGTATGTGTTCTAGTGAGGTGGTGTGTGAGGGGGATATATGATCGAAGATAAACGAATTGTATTCCAGTATTAAACGAATCAGGGCAATATACAATTTTGTGGAGAGTCGAGTGGTCTGCATCCCAGTCCCGACCGGAGATGCAGAGAAGGAAATTGAGGCGCTTGCCCCCCGCGCTGTTTAACACGCGCCCTGGAGAGCCTCTGAAAATTCAGCGCATTGGAGGGGGGCGGATTCCGCCCCCATAAAATATCGGCTCCTATTAAAGCTGGAGGAACGAAACTTGCAGGGTGGATGGGTATGGTAGTAAACTCTATTGTGTGCGAATGTCATGACCTTAGGTCAATATCTTCGAGGCCAAATGAGGTCACATTTGTTAAAATTGTCTTGATTTGCGTGGCTTGGCTTGTCATTGTTATGGATCGCTGTGATTGTTTTTAAATGCTCCAAAATGGGCATCAATGATGTTTTGAACATTACTAATGATGCAATACAGATGCTAGACCTGACATTTGACCTCAGGTCACCTATATAGCAGCACTTTATCAGGTCAGTTACCTGTTCCAGTTACCGAAACCGGGACGCCCACCCGATTGCTCCGTCGGGCAGCTCGGCGCAATCGGCTTCGCGAAGAAAGGAGTGAAGTACATGAATAAAGTATGGAAACGCTTAGGTACACAATGACAAACAGTAGTGCATTTATGACAACATTCCAGTTGACTAAGTTTGGTTCCATTAACCTATCATGAACTTGACCTGACTTGACCTTGGTGACATAGCATGACCTTGAAACTATATAGCATATCAATATGCATCAAACAAGTCGCTAGTGTTGCCAAGAACACTTCCCTTTTGCGGATATACGGGAAGCGCATCAGCGCCGATTTTTGTGGTCTGGCGCTACGATTTTTTATTTAAAGGCGCCTAACCCGAAATATTTTCGGCCGATTTCCATTTTTGTTACTTTAAACGATGCGCCGGTTATTTCTAAACAGGTACACAACAAATGGCGTATATCGACCGGTAAAATCTGGAGTTATGTACGAAAAACCGGAGGGATGGGCGGATTTCGCCCCCCTCCCCTCCAGTGCGCGTGTTAAGGCAGGTTATATGGGGGCCAAAATAGAGTCCTTTGTCGAGCATAATTCCGAGATATTTGAAGGAGGTTTGGAGGGAGATAATTTGTTCGCGATGGCGGAGCGGTGTATGTGGTAAGCCGAGAAAAGAGCATGGTGACCGATTTAGTGGGGAAATATGTAACCCCAGAGTGAGCACTATGAATCAATGTGATTCATGGTGAGTTGTACACAATGGTTTGCTTTATCTGCCGAGGGGTGGGTGCACTACATAGCTAAATCCTCGGCGTACAGATAATATTTTGGACAGGGAGCAATCAGGGAAAGTTGGTCTAATGCATCGTTGATCATAATGAGGAATAGGGTTGTGGATATGACGCTGCCTTGCGTGTCGTGATCGAGAGTGTGGAGCCGGGAATGCATTCCCGGCTCCACACTCTCGATCACGACAGCAGCGTCCATGGACGCTGCTGCAACGGACGGTGAAAGGAGCAATTGTCGAGAAAGTTGGCGATAAAGGTGGTCTTTCTGTCCTTGATATCAAATCGGTGTAATTTAATTCTAAGGGTAGAACTGTGCACTTTATTAAACGCGGAATGTAGGTGTAGGGATATGGCGATAGTTTCGATTTTTTTTTAGCGAATCCACGCTGGACTGAGTTGACAACTTCGATCAGCTTATTAGCGGTGCTTCGCCTTGCCCAAAAGCCGCTTTAAAAGTGGGAGAGCATTTTTTTATTTTCGAGATAGTCCATTGACCATGCGCTCAAAGATTTTGCAAGCACAACTAGTGAAAGAGATAGGGCAATAGCTGGAAGGTAGATGTCACGGTTTGCGAAGTCTAGCGATAGGGATGATAGTGCTAGTAGACTAAGAGGATGGACAAGTATTGTCAGTCCGTAGTTTATTTTGCGCTGAAAGGGGGTTGTCTTAACCGGAGTCGGAGAGATTTTGAAAGAAGGGAAAGAATGTCAATTGATTAGAGCCAACAGCAGTGCTGGTTACCTTTGAGAGGGATAAACTTAGTTCATAGAGGGCAAAAGGAGCGTTGTAGGGTACGGAGTTGTCGGGGCTAAAGTCACAGGTGGCAAGGGTGTCGTCAAGGAATGTGGTGGTGTACTGTGAGTACCGAGTGCTGGAGGAGATGTCAGAGTAAGAAGTGGCGAAGTGTTCCGCGATGGCTGAGGGTTCTGTGATGTGGGTTGGTTCATGGTGAATTGTGGGAATGTGCAGTAAGTTCTGCCATTGGAGATGGATCGAATTTGCGTCCAAATTTGGCCAATGGGGTGAATTGGTTGAACAGTTGGAATATTGTTGCCAGCTGTATTTTTAGCCTCAAGAATGGTTTACCAACAGCGTTTTTAGCATCACAGGCTTCTAACATGTTTTGAATTGTGATATTTTTTCTGAAGTTTTCCTCAGCCCACCGCAGCTAGCATCAGATACACTTGATGTCAGTATGGATTCCAAAATTGGGACATTGAGCGCATCACTTACGTCTATGTCTCAATTATATCTGTATCAGCAGAGTTTCAGATCCCTGACGTGTTAGCACGCGGACTGGAGGGGGGGGGGGCGAAATCCGCCCATCCCTCTGATTTGGCGTACATAACTCCAGATTTTACCGGTCGATATACGCCATTTTATGCCTACCTGCTTAGAAATGACCGACGCGTCGTTTAAAGCAAGAGATTTGGAAATCGGCCGAACATTTTTCGAGTTAGGGGCCGTTAAATGTTAAAAAAATCGTAGCGCCAGACCACAAAAATCGGCGCTGATGTGCTTCTCGTATATCCGCAAAAGGGAAGTGTTCTTGGCAACACTAGCGACTTGTTTGATGTATATTGATATGCTGTATAGTTTCAAGGTTATGTTAGGTCACCGAGGTCAAGTCAGGTCAAGTTCATGACAGGTTAATGGAACCAAACTTGGTCAACTGGAACGTTATCATAAATGCACTACTGTTTGTCATTGTGTACCTAAGCGTTTCCATACTTTAGTCATGTACTTCGCTCCGTTCTTCGCGAAGCCGATTGCGCCGAGCTGCCCGACGAAGCAGTCGGGCGGGCGGCCTGTTAGTTAGTTATTTGGGCTTTAGGGCGCGTCGACCATGTTGATCATTAGCTATAGCGGGCGGCCTGGTTCCAGTAACTGGAACAGGTAACTGACCTGATAAAGTGCTGCTATATATGTGACCTGAGGTCAAATGTTGGGTCTAGCACCTGTATTGCATCATTAGTAATGTCCAAAACATTATTGATGCCCATTTTGGAGCATTTAAACACAATCACAGCGATCCATAACAATGACAAGCCAAGCCACGCAAACAATAAAATTTTGACAAATGTGAGCTCATTTGACCTTGAAGATATCGACCTAAAGTCATGACATTTGCACACAATAGAGTTCACTACCGTACCCATCCACCCTGCGGATTTCGTTCCTTCAGCTTTAATAGGAGCCGAGATCTTAGGGGGGGGCGGAATCCGCCCCCTTCCAGTGCGCGTAGCTTTCAGAGGCCCTCCTTTATCCCAAGGGTATCCCAAAAGTATCCATCCAAGTATCCAAGAGCATCCAAGGGTATCCATCCAAGTATCCAAGAGTAAATATCCCAAGAGCATAGTTTTCACTGGACATCGCTCATGGGTGAGCTGCTTCGAAAAGAACGAAGGAAATCAATTGTTTCGCTGTTGTTTTTTTCTGGGGGGACTAGACTGTGACTATGTTGGGTACTACATTGTCACGGCAACCACGCCTCCGCATGCTGCTGCCGGAGAACAGCAGTGAAGGTTGACATAGCCTGTAGAAAATACGTCTATGGTGGTATCCACGGACGTATCGACGTCCGAAAGTGTGACGACTCACTGTTAATTCGATTCCTCCTGTACAACGCTCTGGGGTTAATGTGTGGGTTTCCGAGGAGCTGGGCTTATGGCACCCTGTAATATCTGGCGAAATCCACCACCGTTATACGTCTATGCTGATGGGAATAATGATGACATGCTGTTCACTCCCAACATAAACTGTCATTTTGCATGAAACACCGAGGCTAAACGCAGTCATTCATTGTTGATTGGAATGGGATGGGTACAGAAGCTTATTGCAAGTCCACGTGTACAGCTTACTGTTCGGTCGAGTACTCCACTGACGTGCGGTCATTAACAGGAGATATACAGGTGCATGCTGTGGATCATAAGGCCATTTGATTACGAGCTGAAACTGCAGTGATGTGCTAGTGACACAAAGCCATGCATGACGAGCAGGGCGTCCCACATCAGCGTGACATTACTGTAGTGCTAGCCCGCTATGAACACTAGTGCAAAGGCTTAAATTGTAGTGGAGCTATAATGCTGCATTGTTGCTGTAGCGATGAATGAAGTGAAAGAGCAAATGAAATTGATGCACATAAATTTGTGGCACCGATAAAAAGCACACAATTAAATTGAAGCTCAATGCTCGACCAGCTAACGAGTACGGGTAATGTGGTGAATTTTGTGTTGAAGTCACAAAACACTTAGACACTCTACGCGATCACATTTTTACTTGCAGCTTCGCCATTCATCCGCCTTCCTGAATGTCCACAGAAGCCAGCTGTCTTGCGCAGAACCATGTCTATGCTGTGTAGGAATGCTCACAATGACCATATACCCGACCAACACTGGTCGTCGTGGCATAAGGTGTGTGGACAGCCTGTGGGTGTGCTGACGTTGCAATGTCCAGGGTCCGACCGACTCAGACTGAATGTGTAGACGCACACTGTCAATTTTCGCTTTTTATTATGCATGAAAACGATTTTGATTGCCACAAAAATACGGTCCTCATTCAAATGCTATGCTCGTACGCACAACACGTTCTGGCGCCAGTCTTTGGGGAGGGCTGCACATTGTGTGCTGACAAAAGGACATTTTCAATGGCCTGACTGAACACTTCCGTGTACATACTGAGCTCTAGGTGCTTGGAAATTAATTACCACCATAACGTATAGCATCAGGGTGAGCACAGGGGGTATGCTCCCCATGGAATTGCGACGCCCCTCTGACTGGAAAAGGCGCCGCTCTATGAACGGTCGGGTGTACTCCCTTGAATTGATTTTTTTTAAAGCCCAAGGCGCCCCTGAGTAGAAAAGAACATGGGTATTCGAATGCATCCTGCCCCCGTCCCTAAGGGGTATAGCTTGGTATGGTTTTGGGAGGGCATTTCCCCAAATGACTGTGCCCTCTAAGTCAAATTTTAACATAGGATCCTATGTGGTATACCCCCTCAACCTATTTGTACCCGCCCAGTGCCTTAATACATTGTGACCTCCCAAAACTTTCAGAAACCTACACCTATGGTTGCAAGTGCCTAGCTGTAATGTTATACACTTGCGTGGATCGCAGTCAAGGTTCGTGGAGACAATTGCGTTTTTGTCATTTTTTCCGGTCAATGTTCATAGCCCCCAATACAAATATTGGCAACATTGGTGTGGCTGCATCACAAAGTCTACGCCTGTCACATCACATTTACCACCCATATCTAGGTATATCTGGACAAGATAGGGATTTTTGATGATATATAGAATGCAGGATAGGTAGCTTTGATGAGCAAACATCACAATATGTTTCCTTCAAGGATGAAGCTTTTCCAGATGTTTGATCATTTAAGACAAATGGTAAGTACAATAAACTAACGAAACTCAATCGTTATTAATTGAATTTATGATGGCATAAAGCTGGTTTGTTTGGTGTTTGGTGGCATAAAACTTGTTTGGTGGTGTAAAACATGCACCTACGGATGCTGGATCGCATAAAATATTTACGATGCCTCCTATCTATAGGAGGCATCCAAATGTGAGATGAGTTGTATTAAGCTAGGTTGTTACCTGACACTGGGGAAATTAATCACAAAGACAGGGTTGGAGACTGACAATTTTCAAGATGGATTATCAATGTGTTGGGGTTCTGGAGGTGACACCAAGCATTCTTTGTAATTGCTATTGGTTTCATAAAACTGTTATACATTAACAAATTGAAATCAATCACAATCAAATGCACTCCTGCCTTCAATGGCACCATTTGGTTACAGCTTGCAATGGACTAGAAAGGATGAACCTTGGATGCGACATCAAGGCACTTCTCTCTTTGAAATGGCTGTGGTATTCCGCAATAAGCTAGTGCATCTTTCCATGTACCGGTTACAAGGCATCGAAATTTTGAGGCCATGGGGAGAGTGCATATATCATTTTTTTTAAACTAATAATGGGAGCAATTACCTTACCAATCCTATGCATCATTTGAAGGATGAAGATCTGAGAAATGCATCATAATGAGTGCTACATTCTTAGGTCAAACTTAGTTCACGTGAACACGTGACCCTTCTTGACCTCGTAACCTTCTGAAGAAGTCACTTTTTTCTTTACCAAAACTATGTTGTTTTGTTTACTAAAACAAAATTTCTTTTTCCTTTACCAAAACTAGCCCCATCAATTTGAACTGACCTCGAAGTAGTGGCTTTGTGTGCATTGTAAGGGTTACCGATATGGGTTAATTTTGAAGTACCTTCCTTGTAGACTATCATGTAGACTATATTATTCACAAATGTGAGTGTATCAGACGCCACAAAGGTCGCATATGGTTAGTGGTGTGGCCTTAAAATGACCTCAGAGAGGCGGATGTATGTGCCTTATAGAAAGTATTTGTTATGGGTGTAATTTAAAGCACTTCATTCAGAGAGTACGGCAGTTCCAAAATAGTGTAATGGAAAGTCGCGTAGGTCACATAGGTAGGTAAGTACGTTGACCTTGCCCGAAGTTAAGATTTGTGTCAACTGAAAAACCTTGTTGGCCTTTGAAGAGCCGATGTTAATGGATTACTGAAACTTATTACGGCTTACTTGAAATAACATGGCGCATTTCATTTCAGTAATACATCACAAAAGATAATCGTGAGAATTCAGGTGCATATGCACATCAAGCACATAACCCTCCAGAGTTTAATACAGCACTGTTCGAGGTAATGGCATGTATGGTATGTATGTATGTCTGTTATGGATGAGCCGTACACCGCGGTAGACATCTGCAGATATATCGTACTCCGCTACTCTCCTTTTAACAGCAAAGCTTTGTGCTCCTTGTAAGACACGCTTGACGAAATCGAGCCGAAAGTTAATCGGCCATACTACGCTGAAACGCTGAAACAGAGAAACAGAAAATGTCGAACGCTGAAACAGAGAAAGCATAATGTTAATGTTGAGGCACGACTAACGGTATTCAAAGAATGCTTAAGGGGTTAACATTTGCCCATCTAGTAGTCATTGAACTTTGGAGGCTGGTGCGGTATAGCGCACGCTTAGCCGATCCATCAATGCATTCTATTTTTACCATATACGGTTGCAACAAAAATTGCGCTCGCATCGGATACCCCAATCTTTCTGGCGGCTACAAATATTTGCACAGCTATACTTGCTTTTATTGCCTAGCATAACCATCGGATACGTAGTGAGCTTTCTCCAACTCTGTGTACATCTGCCGTATGCAAAGAGCTAACGTAAACTGGAACGTTGCTACTGCAGCCGTGTTAGTGCTAGGGGGTCAGACACGACGGGGAAAGCAGTGTGGTATGAATCGCTGGTACGTAGCGCGAACTGATGAAGAATGCATTATGAGTTTCCGCAATGAAAACTTTGGGCCGCATCCCGGACGACAAATGAAAACAAATCGGACAAATCGCCGACCACGACCCGCCTCGTTATCAGGAAGAGTCACGCTGCTGTAACTGTCTTTCTAGCAGATGGCTTTGCTAAAGATTTAGGAAAACAAAAAAAAGAAAAAAAAGATTGTGTCTCAGCGATCAAGTGGTGACGCGTCAGCTGCGATGTTGTGTCATTCACCGTTCAAGCATACTAGTCAGCCGCAAGCACAACAACCAACGTGGAACGAGGAACAGATATCTAGTTTTGAAACGTATTATCCCGTCTCTAAACTATCCTTAACAGTGTCTAAACTACAGGTATTAACTTACTCCTCTGTATCGTGGACATTCTATGAACACGTGTGTTATGCACTCGTCCCTTAATGTCGCAGATACTTCTGCTCATAAAATTATGTTCAGTAAACCAACTACCCTTAGCACCGCGGTCTGGAGGTCATGGTTTCGGCGATATAAACACACGTTATGGGTTCCTTCGCCGCCGTTCAGCACACAGTGGCAATGCCTCATACTCGCCACGGATCGGAAACTCTCGGGCGGCACTTTGATGTTTGCGACCACCGACCCATACCAGCGACATCTATCGGACGATCGAAGAACTAATCCTGGCTAGGAGATGCGAAGAACTCCTCATCGAAAAAGCTTGACGGGATGGGGAAATATAGCTGTATCGGCCATCTACCACGCGTCGTTTGACAAAAAAAACTGTGCCTTCGGCGCCAGCCGGGGACGCATTCTCCAGTAGCCGCCATCCCTTGGGCCGCCGTATAGAACCATGAAGCTCGTGACCAACTAACCTGTGCCGACTAACTGAGGGAAGCGGAGTATCAGGAGAGCCGGCAGAAAACAAGGGAGTGCACCTGCCCCCCTCCCCCTTCCAACCGTATATATGCCTGGGACTCGTCTGGGGCAAGTCAATTCCATTCCGATGCCCCCCCCAAAGGGCTGCTGATTGGCCAGAGACCGATTGGCTGATTGGCCCTGGCAGTCACATTTCCCCCTGAGGTATCTTCTTTGACAAACGAGGGGACCCTTAGCAGGCATAAGAGCACATGGTGAACATTGATTGGGCCGAGGGGCCCCGGAACAGTTATTGGAGCCCTCTGAGGCTGTTCTGAGGGCTCTGAGCCAGGGGCCCCCTACATGACCCCCTTGCAGCTGCCACGTCTCCCATGTTAACCCTCGAACGGCCGGGTGGGTGGGTAGATACCTACCCCCATGACGTTTCGTGCCATAGCCAAAAAACGGTTTGCACTAAAGCTCTGAAATTTACAGCACCTTATGCTACATCAATTTGACAATAATTAATACAAAATTTGCTCCAAAATGATCAGGTCAAGGTCATGTCCGGTCAGTGACCTACAACGCTTTTAGTGGCAGCATGTCGGACCAAACTGCGGAAGATCTCACATATTGTGACAATATAGATAGATAAAAATTCCCTGTTGGCTGGCAATTGAGGTGAGTAATACCGGAGGCCAGCCTCAGAGCTGGAATGTTCTTGAAATCACAAGAGCTGTCGATATCTAGGAAGGGTCCCTAGCAGCTTCAGAGGGCCCTTAAGGGCTTACAGAGCTCCCTGAGAGCTAAGCCTTAGGTCATTGGACTCGGCAGGAGCCATTGGACTCGGCAGAGGGCGAGTACCTATTCACCCCTTGGAAATGACACTACTGTGTAGAAGCCCCCCCCCCTCCATGGGCCTCTCCAATGGCCTGGGGTCCTCTCCGTCAACGCAGGGCCCCTCCTTAATGATACAGAGCCCCCTCTGTCAGGCGGGAGGCCCTAATTTAACAGCTTGAGTCCCTCCATTAGGCCAGGAGCCTTGTACGGCTTGGGCTCCATCCGCCGGCCAAAGGGCCTTTTCTGACAGCCAAAAGTCCTCTTCGGCAACTAGGACACGCTCCGTCATTTCATGGGCCCTCTTTGACGACTCAGGGCCTTTTCCGACAAGCCGGAGGGCCATTTTCAAACGCTTAGACCCTGTCCATCAGATCAGGGGTCCTTTCTCGGCTTGGGCTCCGCCGACACTTGGGCCCGGCCGAGTTAGAAGCTCAACGTACGAACAGCTTGAAATATGGCAAAGTTTGCACTCTCCAAGCGAGCATTTGTAACAGAATTGCTATTTTTTATTTGCGATATGTCAAGCAAGAATATGGTCCCTACATCCTAGCAATTAAAAAACAAACATATTTTCACGGGCATCGAGTTCACCGGAGGTCACATGACCTGATATCATGGGATAACTTTTTAATCATATATCACATATAAAAATATTGTCGGAATTGGATTGTTTTGACCTTTGCGAATAAAAAAAAATATGGATATTTATATTTTAAATGATATTTAACATAGTTATAGGCCACCGAACATAACCATGCAGAGTGACCATCTAGAAATTCCCCAGGCTATAACTCCTGAACCGTTGACCTGATCGAAGTACAATTTGCACAGATGGATTCAGGGCATACGATAACCTCATACAACAATTTTGTTCCAGATCTGAGAGATGAAAGTGCCAGGGGCCCTTGTCGATCTGTCGTGGAATGCCCCACTTCTTCCAAGTAAGAGATGGAATGCAAAATTATGAGGAGGCATTTGCAACAGGAAATGGTAGTTTTCCTACCTACATGACATACATATATATGATATATCATATGATAGCATGTGCTATGATATGATGGACCAGATAGCATACAATAATGAAAAATAGGCAAATAAATGTATCATGAGCACGTGCCTAAAACAGGTGCTGGAAGGTTGTATGTTACATGGCAAAAATGCAAACGTATAATTACTTACAAACTAAATCAACACAGACAGAAAGAAACATGTACTGTGTGCAAGGATAGCAATAGCACTTAACATTTGTACCCCATAATTACTTTCCTTACTAAATCATTATGACAAACCTGCATTACTTTTGAATACATGGCACATATCACCAACCCAAAACCTTGGTAACCTTTCAAAATATTGAACCATGTACCTTAGGTAAAGATTGCAATATTTTGTGTCAGACAATTCCTCCTCCAGACTGCTCCTCAGCCTCAAATCGGACATACTCCAGCCAAAACCCTTAGTTTCAGAGCTGTATATGAAGGTGAAAATGGGTACATTTACGGCGCCCCCTTTGACCAATGCTTCAAGCCAAACAAAAGCTCAGGCAGACTAAATACCATTTAGAGTTAAATACCACTGATTCAGATTTTCTCGTGATTTAGAGTAAATAACTGGGCAATGCAATGGAGAATTACCTGATTCACTTGATCTAAAACGCATAAGTTACTTCGAAAAACACACACAACGCGCCTTAAACGTATTACACCACGCCATGCGTTTAGATGTCACCTGAAACAAAGAAATGGAGGCATATATTTTTTTAATTAATTCCGTACCCCCCCCTCCCCAGGGCTTCATGCAGCAGGATCACGGTTCCCTAGCTTCTCCAAAAAGCGGAAATTGGCTGAAACTAAACGACGCGTTACTCTCCAACGCGGGAATGTGCCGCTGGAATCAAACAATATCCTAGCCATGATTAGCTTCGGCCTCCCACCGCTAGTTGGCAATAGCCCTTCCTTGGTCGCCGATTCCGGGGAGTTTCCTATCCGTCTATTATTATCCGTGTACTCGCTAAGGTTAAAAATCCAATGGCAAGGCTGTCATTCCCTTCATTATAGGCAGTTTGTCTAAGTTCACGAAATTTGCCTAGAAGTAGTCGGTTTCACCCTGCACATTTGGCACATTTCTGCATCTCGTACAGCTATAACATCCTACCTCCTATGACACAAGCTGCTTATGTCGTCGGGCTCGTAAAATTAACCCACTTGCCTGTTCAATTCGTGTTTAGGGACGTGCGTGGTCGCGGCGGCTTCCACCAACACCTCCGGAAAGCGTCATAAAATGACGACGATCTGGAGTAGGTGACATGTCGCCCACGCATCAACAGGCTCCAGTGACACAAGAAGACTGCACCACTCGTTCACGATATCGAGGTTCGGCCACTGACCCGCATATGACCTTTGTGATGTCTGGCGTACTTGGCAATATTTTGATCGTGACCTATGAGTGAATAGCTCTGGAATGGAATCTACATCGGTTATGCTTCTAGTCACGTAAACAACACAATCTGGAGTTCATGTCAAGCATTGACCTCTGGGACACATTATGAAGTCGACTTTACAAAAAGCATCCTCTCTTAGACAATTAAATGGTCATGCTTTAAAAAAAACGTCAAAATATGACTTCTTAAATGTTGCGAGGTCCACGAAACTTTATCTCCAGCTTACGATTACGGGTGTGCGGGCTTATCTACAGTGGGTTTGTAGGCTGTAGATAATCCCGATCATCAGTTTATTTTATCAAAATCGGAGTGTGTGTGGTGAGTCTCACACTACCTTGGTGATTGGCTCTGGAATCGCTCCAACAGCCCCAAGTGATCATTCCGCATGCGGTCTGCAACTACCATCAGTAGACGGTCGTGGGTTTTCACAAAGACTATTCTCCTATCGTCTTTGTAAACCCAGCAGCTTTCCATTATGTAAATGCGTCGATCCAAATGATTATGTATGTTACGCTAATTATACAATGGCCGCTGGCTATCTAACTGTCTATGCATGCAATAATACAAGAAATTACCAACGAACGTAATCGTATTGTTTGCCCGCCACGCAATGCGATTACGAATACTCGGCGTAGCTTCAAGACACTGCCGCCACCCGATCTGAAGTCGTCCTACTCCATAGTGCACATTGAACGCTGTTCAGTTCAGAACACTGTCGCACACTGACGCTGAAGATGTGTTGGTCCGGCGACGGACGAGAGATTGGAGGAAGGGGAGGAACACGTTGGAGGGTCCATCCAAATCCAAAGTTCATCCAATCTTTCAAAGTTCATATCTTCCAACGTTCCTGACTTCCAAATTGGAAATTAACTTAGAAGAAATGGAAGTGAACTTCCAAAGCAGCCCGGATAGAAGGCGTTCATATCTTCCAAAGATCATCACTTCCAAATTGGAAGTTAGCTTCCAAAAATTGGAATGTTAGGTTAAGCTAGGTTAGGTTAGGTTAGGTTAGGTTAGGTCAGGCTAGGCTCGGGTGGGCTAGGTTAGGCTAGGTTAGGTGTTTGTTTGCCTGTTTCATCCGGGCTGTTTTGGAAGGTGACCTGCGTTTGTTTTTAGATGTTAACCTTCAATTTTGAATGAAGGAACTTTGTAAGACATGGACATTGGAGAATATGAACGCTTCCTATCCCGTCTGCTTAAGAAGTTCGCTTCCAATTTTTGAAGGTTAACTTCCAATTCTTCCAATCCAAATGGTTAGCTTCCACCCAGGCTGGCCGGGCGCCTTGGCGTCGCGCTGCACCTCATGTTTGACATCGCTTCGGTACTATGTTCCTAACTGGTGCCCATCGTATTTGTATTGATGTCGTTGTAAAATAGTAGGAAGATTAAAAACATCGATGTTAAACAAAAGTGGAAGTAGTCACCTGTTTCAGATATATGGGAAAACCAGCTTGGCTTGAGCTGGGCTGTGGGTCTAGATTTGCTGCAGCGACAGGCTCTGCTTTGCTGCGGGTGGGCTCGGGCATTATATCCCATAAACATAAGCTAGTGACGTGTCTATGATCTACAGCTCTACTAATGCATATTGAACCTGCTGGTTTCAATAGCCTATTCATAGAGCTTCAGCTATCTTCCGGACCGACCTACCCTTGTCACGCCATGCTTGTGAAATGGCGACGATGTCCGTGGTGCTCGTCATCAAAGGCGGATGCATTCACGGGTCCGAATGGCGACAATAAGCATTGTCAATGTTGGCATTGCTTCGCAGATAATTGATGCAAGCGCTCCTGCGCTGCAGAAACATCACCGGTGGCAATAACCAACCTATTTCTAATGCAGTTGTCGGGAACTATGAGACTGAAGCGTATGTGCGTCGATGATAATATTCCATATTTGCACGCATAAAACATTCGTGAACAAACACATCAACACGCCTGTCTCCGGCCATCCAAATGCTACCATGGTGAGTTCTAGAACGTCTAAACGTTCTAGGGCAAATGGTACACACGGACTTCCCCACCCGGGGTGAGTGCACAAAGGGGTCCACACCGGCACAGGAAAAAAAAATGTCGCTGAGTGGAACCACGCAGCAATGGAAAAAAAACACCAATTCTGGGAATCATTTATCTTAATTTACTTCGCATAGAAGTCATCGAAGGTGGTGCGTTCCGTGATGAAATGCCGTGAGAAATAGCCACCGGTGTTGCGTCGACGCATTCAAGAAGACACCATGGTGTTCTCACACGGATGTGGCCCCATGGAAGATGAACATGGTTCAGACCACAGCCGAACATGTTCAGCTATTAAATTCGTTATATGGAATTGGACATACGACGCGCACAGGAACCTTTGCCTACGCAATTCCGGTGAAACAGAGTTGGTGGTTGTCGGCTTAAATTGTATGTATCCATTTTCTAATCCGGTTTCGACCAGCCGGCTCCACATAGTGGTGGCAAAATATTGCCAACCATGCTCAAACAACGTTCCAACTCGGACACATTCCTTTCAGTGAATAGCACCAATGATCAAGTAAACATGATTGGTTTCTATGCCTACCGGTGCAAGGCACCATTTGGGGGCGCCAGACGAGCAAGGCACAATGTTGGGCACATGGGGCACCGCGTGCACAGGACTGGGCATAACACCGCTGAGGAAGAGCATTTGTGCGGATCGACCGCCATCGCGGTCTGTTGGCAGCTCGTGACATACAACTGCGGCAATTTGCATACACTGCACCAATGACGTCTTATTAAACCGATTGAGGACAGCAATGCGTGCAATTTCCATGGGGCTCTGAACATTGGAGGAGGGCAACCCCATAAGGTCACCGAGACATCGGGAGGAGTGCGGAAAATCTGCTATTGAGGGTGCCAACATTGCATACGAGGTGAGATTAAAAAGTTCCGGGGATGTGCCTATGAAACATATAGGCTTACGTCAGGTTCTAATCGCTGCTTTCACCCTCACAGTGGTTTTATTGGTACTTGACATGCGGTTCCAGCACTTTTCCAATTATTGGAAGCACCGTTCAAACTCCGTTTTGATGATGCCGTTAAGTACTTCCTGCGATCCTGACTGAATCTTCCCGATCTTGCCAAATTGTTGCCCGTTCAGCTGGATCTTCACCTTGTAGAAAAGAAAGAAGTCACAGGGGGGCTAAGTCCTGAGAATAGAGTGGGTGCGGGACCATTGTCATGATATTTCTGGCCAGACAAACTGCTGCATAGACAAAGCTGCGTGGACCAGCGAGATGTGATACAACAGCCAGTTTGTATGGGAGTCATTTCTCTGGCCGGACGTTTCCTCCTCATATCCTCCCTCAAACGTCTCAGGATCTCCATGTAAATGTGATGATTATCGGTGTAATCCACAACGAACTCCTGGTGAACTATTCCCTCCGCGTCAAATAAGCAGATCAACATGCTCTTGACGCTGCTCTTTATCTACCTCGATTTCTACAGTCGCGGTGGGCAGGCTGGTCCTTCGGTAGGGAGGCTGTCCGAAGAAAGAAGACCTCCAGGAAGGTCCAAGATTTCGAAAGAAGAGTGTAGTGGCAAAAGAAGTGAGGGCAAGAAGAGATCAGGATCAAGACACGAAGCAGGAAGACAGCCAGAATCAAGAGCTCCAGGCACCCTAGACGAGCACTCCTGCGACTCTAGAAGGAAAACCAACCACACCAAATCCCCAACTTCTCTCTGTCTCCCAGCTAACTTTTCCCAGCTAACCTTTACCCCACGGAGGAAACCTAACGGTGGCGGGCGCACTGCCCTGGGCCATGGCGGCCGGAGCAAGGACCAAAGGGCGAAAGCTCGGTGCACGGGTGCAATGAATCCGGGTATTTCTCAGTGAGGAGGGACATCTTGCCGGTGGGGTGGGCCATGCCCTCACACTATGCCACTCACACCGACGCCTAACGCCCGCTCAACACAAGGCGGCTACCTAATAGGCACCTACACTGAGCCTCAGCACACCATCACACGAGAGGCTTCTTTCACTTTCGCACAGACACTACGCCACATTCTGAACGCGCCACACTTCACCATTAACAAGCACACCACTCACATCACCGGACAGACACAGAGTAGCGTTGACACACAAACTCTACTAGACACACAGACATTCAACAACCGGCGCTGTTCATTCACACCACACCGCACACTTAACACCAGCCGGGGATACATTTTCGCCCCAGAGCTGGATAAGCTACCACTCGCCAACATCGCTGCACTGATTGACGCCACAGCCCTCCTCGACGCCACAGCCACAGTAGACAACATTAGACGGGAGGAAATACCTACATACAACATCTTAGCACTGATATTCAACTCACTGCAGCTGCCACCACACGACAAACCGTACGAGGTACGACATTACATTCCTCTACCACTACGGTGCCGCTATTGCCTGCGTTATGGCCACGGCGAACGCGCATGCGCGTCTCCAGAGCCACGCTGCAACCAATGCACAGCACACCACGCAGCATCCGACTGCACATCATCCGAAAGGAGATGTGCAGCCTGTAATGAACCGCATCCCGCCACCGATCCCGACTGCCCCAAGTGGGCATTCGAAAGGGATGTGTGCCGGTATGCGGCAGCTTACAACGTGCCGCACATCACAGCACGACAGCACCTACGCAACACCACCTCCTATACTACTGCGGCCTCCACCTCCAAAACAGCACCCTACCACACCGCACCTGCCGCCGGGCGCAGCTATGCAGCTGCACTCTTCTCACCACGCAGACCCACACCCAGTCCAGCACCAGCACCCACCCACCCTACCATCCTATCAGCAGTCGGCTCCCGGAGTCCGGCACACAGCCTCAGCTTCTTTACTTGACTCAAAAGTGATGCAAATCACTGGACACATGACGCGACTTAATCACCAACACCCGCGACGTTTATAAATATTTTGGCAAACATTGGCATGATAGTCTTCTACACAAATACAAAAACGAATTTGGATTGAGTGATGCTTTACTGACATGGCGAAAATCGTACCTGACCGACAGAACACAACGTGTAACGGCGGAAAATGTGGTCTCCTCTCCAAAAACAATTAACCTTGGTTGCCACCAAGGCTCGGTTTTGGATGCCTTCTCGCAATAACGTACTTAAATCGACTTTCGAGAACAACTACGAATGACACTTTTGTTTGCTGAATACATCACTTTATGCAGCTCGATATGCACCTGACGACGAGGGTGTACTGTCACGCTGCTCAGGGTCGCTACATGGAGCGTGCGCTCGACTGCCGCCCCCTGCCGTTCGAAATTCCAACTAATATAAGGCAGTTAGACCTATAGTTAACATAAGGCAGCTAATAGCAGGCAGTATCCGCTGTCTAGACCATGTTTCCCTTATAGACAATCACTCAAGCCACAAAGAGCCCTGGAGCTGACAAGTGGATATTCAATTGTCTACCTAACTCCTAGCTGATCGACTGGAACCACTAACTGCTGACAGCTCTGTTGGTGGTCAGTGGACCACTTAAAGAGCTGACAATGGATATTAAATTATATATCTAACTCGTAGCTGATCCACTGGGCTAGCAAACTGCTGACAGCTCTGTCAGTTATAGTCAGTGAACCACTTACAGAGCTGTCAGTGGTTGTAGATCACCAATAGCTGTCAGCAGTGGTAGAACCGGGGCCCTCCAATATCGTTTGGCAACCGGTGACGTCACATGGGCTGGACAATAGCTCGGTCCCGTAGGCGCTACAGCCAAACTTCCGTGTTTTCCACACGACATTTTCTATCTTAAATACCATAAAAAATGGGACAAAATCGGGTTCATTGGAAAGCTTCAAGAATCTTATCCACGAATATGAGCTTTATTTTATCGTAACACGATGACTTTTTGCTTGGACCCACGCTGACTGCATGCATGTCGAACGCCGCAGGAATCGCGCGGTGCCACGGGTAGTAGCAGTGTGATGAGACAGGCCAATTGAAGATCACGGCTGGAAAGGAGGGGTATGAGAAAGTAAGAGATAACTGTTGCAACATAATTCCTCCCCACACAGTGCAGGGACGTAAACAAGGGTGGGGGCACTGGGGGCATGTGCCTCCCATGAGAAAGTTGGTACCCCTCCCGCCAGGAAAAGGGGCCAACATTATATTCAGGCTACAGGCGGTGGTACCGATACTGGGTGGAATGTCACGCCCTTATCACCCATGTGCAGATGCCAGATACGGAACCTGCAGCCGGTTTTCAGGATTGTTTTCCATTTTTAATTCATATGCGTCTAGACCAGGGGTGTTCTTTGATATATTGTTTAGGGGCAAATGCCCCCTCAGTGTTAGCTCTGTCCCCAAATAATTTATACTTTTAACATGAGGTACCATGGAGCATGCATCCCATCGATGTGGGGCTTCCCATTAACTTAATGTATTTTGCACCCCAGTAATCTATAGTATAATAATACACACACACACACACACATATATATATATATATATATATATATATATATATATATATATATATATATATATATATATATATGCCGGCCATTTTATATATGAAAACTTGCCGGGCATTTCGGAAGCATTTGAACAGGAGGGAGAGGGTTGAAATCCACTTACCTTGGAACGATGGTGTTAGGCTTGGCACCTTGCAGCGCTAAATTAAGTTGTTCCTACTAATCTTAGCATAAAACAAGAATGGGTACTTATGAAAAATACTGGTCCAAATCCGGCAACTATTTGTAGGAGTGTTGCTTGAGCCACCTCAAAATCCGTTTGCCCCCACATGCAAATACTACGTACGCCACTGTCCATGCTACTCTAACTGGGATGTGTGAACACTGAACCTTAATCACTGAGAGGGGCTTAGACCTCCAATGTAAAATCCAGCCCATTAAATATAGGTGTTTCTGTTGTGGGGGAAGGGAAGGCGGTGTGAACAGTAGGAGCAGTTCCTCCCAGAACCTCAAAACACTGCAGCTTAAAGCTGTGAATTCCTTTTTTTAAGCAAACATTTGGAGGCATCTAGATAAAAAGCTTGACTTTTCCCCTGCACCAGCATTGAAGGTCTGTCGATAGCACTGACCATGAGTGCATCCCAGAGTGATGCCACAAGGTGACCAACCCCCTCTCTGAACTGACGAAACTTCAATTGAAATTGAGCTGAAATTGAATATCCAGCATACTGAAGCTTATAATATTGGCATGAATACACAGACATGTTTCGGCCACTTTTCCGCACCATTTTGGAATAAGAGAAGGCAACAGATATAATTAATGCTGTTCTCCAACATTACTACGAGATATTCCTACCAAATGCTGAAATTGTTTGCTATCTCAGAAATAAGTACCTTACTTGTCCTAAAAAGAGGTAGCTTAGTGCTGTATTTATCTTTTTATGTATGCATGGCCACAAATCCTCTTCTTAATAGCAGCCTTTGCACTGCAGTTGGTCCAATTTTTTTCCCAAGTGCACTCAGTGTGCCTATTCCTTTAGGGGTCATGGGTCAGGGGACGATTGGTCTAGGGGTAAGATGCTCGTCTCACAATCGAAAGGTTGTGGGTTCGAGTCTCACCTGTCGCTACTCTTCGCCCGCGACCATTCGGCGTGAGAGATTGGCGACGCTATATGACTCAACGGTCGACGTGTCGTAAAACCAATAACCAACCAGGGTCATGGGTCACTGAACCAGCTAATGCACACAGTGCACCTCAAGTTACCAAAATTTACAGTCTATGATGTGACCATGCAGAAAGAATGCTCCAATGCATATGCACTCCAGTAAGAAAATGTCATTAATTATGCATGGTAATTCACAAGCAAATTGAGTTCACAAAAACGTCATAGTTGGAAATGAGGATATTTCCATGAAGAAATGCACTTTAATGCTGCCCTTAAAGCTCTGGAGCAATTCCTACACACACACACACACACACACACACACACATATATATATATATATATATATATATATATATATATATATATATATATATATATATATATATATATACTGATACACAGACATCATTTTCAAATCAATTGTGATAACCTGCATCGAAGATACTTCCCACTTACTCTACAAAATATTTTACCTTCTTATTACTTCACACAGGGCTAGAGAGCAGATGGTGGGGCACATATCATGCCAAATATGCTTACTTTTTAGTGCCATCTAATGGTTTCATAAAGACATAAAGACATAAAGACATAAAAGATCGGTGCAATTATGAGCCACAAGGGCCCTTCTTGGCTGCACTCTGTACACTGAAACAGTTGTCCATCAAATGTGTTGATCAACTCTCCCTGGAATACAGAAAAACAAGCCCCCATTCTTATAATGATTGTCTATGCTGTTCTTAAAGATGTTCAGTGTGTTGCTACTGACAATGGTTTCTGGCAGCTGGTTCCAGTGTTCTACTACCCTGTTGGTGAAGAAGGACTGTCTTAACCTTGTCCTGCTGTGATTGACTTTAATTTTGAATTGATGACCTCTAATTGCATCATTTCTGTTAAATTCAAACAGTTCCCTGAGATAACCCTGTTCCTGACCATGAACAAATTTAAAGACCTCGATGAGATCTCCTCTCAGCCTTCTATATCTAAGTGAAAACATATTCAATTTCTTCAATCGTTCCTCATATGCCAGGTTGCCCATGCCATTCACCATTTGTGTTGCCCTCTTTTGTACTCTCTCTAAAAGCCAACAATCTTTTTCATAACTAGGGGACCAAGCCTTGGACACAATATTCCAGATGTGGCCTGACATATGCACAATAAAGCTTCCTGATGACTTCCTCACTTTTGTATGATACATTCCTATTTATTGCCCCAAGCATTCTTAGTGCCTTCTTCCTGGCTTCTTTGGTCTGTTCTGATGCCCCCAATTTTGTGTTAAAAATAACACCTAAGTCCTTCTCCTGCTGAGTCACAGATAGTACTTGGCCACCCATCAAGTATGGAGCCTTGATATGCTGCCTACCTACATGCATGATTTTGCACTTATCAAAATTAAATTTAATTTGCCATTTTTCGGACCACTTCACAAGCTCGTCTAAGTCTTTCTGCAGCAAGACCTGCTCATTGTGCCCTGTTATTGCCCTAAGGACCTTCAAATCATCTGCAAATTTCAAAACCTTACTGCTTAGGCCACTTTCAATGTTATTTACAAACATAATGAACAATAGTGGTCCCAGTACTGACCCTTGGGGGACTCCACTAAGAACATTTTGCCATGATGATTTTGTACCATTTAGCATCACTCTCTGCTGTCTATCTGAAAGCCACAACCCTATCCATTTTAGGGTGTTACCCACAATACCATGGGCCTGAAGCTGCATCATTAACCGTTTATGAGGTACCTTGTCAAAGGCCTTGCTAAAGTCAAGATATGCTACATCAACCTGATTTCCCTTATCAAATTGTTCTGTAGCAAAATTAAAAAAGTCCAAGAGATTTGTGAGACACGATCGCCCCTTTCTAAACCCATGTTGAGTATCTTGAATCCCTCTGTTTCCTTCCAGAAAACTAACTATTTTATCCTTGATAATTGATTCAAGTACCTTGCAGACTAGTAATGTGAGGCTTACTGGCCTATAGTTTTCAACTTTCCCTCTTTCTCCTTTCTTGAAAATAGGAACTACATTTGCCCTTTTCCAATCAGTTGGAATTTCATTTTGTGAAACTGATCTACAAAATATTATACTGAGTGGAATTGCCAATTTTTTTTCAGCTTCCCGCAATACCCTAGCATAGATTCCATCAGGTCCTGCTGCCTTGTTTGGCTTTATTTTCCTGACATAATTCAAAACAACATCACTGTCAATGAAATCAACATCATGTAACTGATCACCTGTTGCTGGGCTGTGGTTCACGGTTGGCAGATTAGTCACATCCTCCAATGTAAACACTGATTTAAACTGCTTGCTCAATTCCTCAACCATCGCACTATCCTCACTCAAAATAATCCCATCTACTTCCAGTGGACCAATTGTGCTTGAAACTTTACTTAGCTTGTAGAAACTAAAGAACTTTTTACTGTCCCCATTACAGTTCCTAGCCAAATCCAATTCTTTTGCTCGCTTTGCTGCTCTGGTTTTCTGTTTCACAGCGTCTCTAGCTTTTTGATACAACCTTATATTTACTATATTTGAAGCTTCCTTAAATACTCTAAATGCATATTTCTTAGCCTTAATTGCTTTTGTCAAATCTGGTGTAAGCCATGCTGGCTTTCCTACTCTTCTTTTGCGCCTTTGCTTTTGGGGGACATGTCTAATCTGAATTTCCCTCAGGTAACATTTGAACTTTTCCCACATTTCACAGGCATTTAAATCGGAGAATTCTTCTTCCCATTTTATGGCACTTAAAGCTGCTCTCATGCAGTCAAAGTCTGCCCTGTTAAAATTTGGAACCTTTGCCAAATTATCCTTGATTGTCCCTGCTACATGTGCCTTGAATCTCACTATGTTATGGTCACTTCTTCCCGGAGTTTCTCCTACAATCAAGTCTTGAACTAAATCACTTAAATCCGAGAAGACAAGGTCCAAGAATGAGCCCTGCCTAGTTGGTTCTGTTACAAACTGGTATAAGAACAGGTCCTCTTCAAGGCATTTCCTAAACAGTTTACATGCTGGGGAGCCAACACCAACATTTTCATATCCTTTTAGATTAAAGTCACCAAGAATAAGGCATTTCCTCTGAAAGTTTCTACCGATTTCCTCACAAATCACCTTATCAAGCTCCAGTTGCTGAGAATGTGGCAAGGTTCCTGATCGGTACAAAGCTCCTATTCTCAGTTTATTGCTGTTGCCTTTTCCCACAGAAACATCAAGCCAAATGGACTCCACAGACACATTTTTTACCCCATCTGCTACTTTTTGAGAACTGAATAAGCTATTCACATAGAGCATTACACCACCCCCTTTCACTGCTGGACCCCTATTGTATCCCTGGATCTCATAGTCCTGCAAGTTATCCCCAAAATACCCCTCACTGACCCATGCCTCAGTAATGCAAATAAAATATGGTTCCTCATCAGCAACATAACACTTGAACTCGTCAAATTTGGATCGAATACTCTGAGCATTAAGCATCATACACTTAAGAAATGTTCCATAACCATCTTTGGTTTTGTCATGCTGAGTAGCTCTATCATCTCTGGATGAGCTACCACTCTGCCCCCTTGATCTACTGCCATCCCTATTTGCTGACTGTGAGGTTCTATTGCCTATGCTGTCACTATTGGCATTTTCATGAGATGGTAATGCCACTTCTTTCCTCCCCACCCCATTATCTAGTTTCCCTGAAGGACATGTTCATACACTTTACTTAACACTTGCACCCCCTTCTCGGAGAAGTGCAGGCCATCCCTTTGATAGAGGTCCCATGAACCATAAAACCTGCACCACTTGTCAACAAAGGT
The DNA here is from genome assembly GCA_034440615.1 of Ashinkailepas kermadecensis. NCBI lineage: Eukaryota > Metazoa > Arthropoda > Thecostraca > Neolepadidae > Ashinkailepas > Ashinkailepas kermadecensis. Next base: position 40,151 of record JAOTOM010002655.1, read on the forward strand.
CAAACCTAACTCATTGCAGAGCCTACCCACCCTGGCATTGGCTGCCAGTGCCCTAGAGCTCCACTCAGGGGAGACTTCAGCCCTGGGCAGAATAGCTGTCACAATAACTCTGCTTTTGCTCTGCTTCAGGGTGGCCAGAAGGGCCCTGTAGTCCTGCAGCAGCTCCTCACTCCTAGCAGGACCTAGGTTGTTCACTCCTACCTGCACTATAACTGTACTAAACTGGTCCTCACTGGTGGCCTGTGCCACCACTGGGACCAGGTCTCTAACCTTGGCACCAGGCCTGGTGATGCATCTCCTGCCTCTCCTACCTTTACAGAAAATTATATATAAATGCCGCACCCGAGAGTCTCCTACCACCAGCACAGTCTCCTTGCTGCTATTACTGCTATCACTATCCTGCGGGCAGTCCTCCAGTGCCTGGAACCTATTGGATGTTATTACTCCTGCCTGTTGAGCTGCTTCACTAGGTTGCTTCCCACTCCTACCACCTACCACCTGCCACTCACTGCCCCCTTGCTTAGGCTCACTCCTCCAAATCCTCCACCCCCTGACGTTAAACCACTGCCCCTCCTGTGCGCTACCACTAGAAATCTTCTGTTCACTAGGAATACTTCTGTCTTCAGATCTCCCTGCCACCTCCACAGCAGGGGAAGCTACAGTTACCTGGTGGCCTGTGACCACCTGGGCATAGGATGCCCCTGCTACAGACTGCCCCTTACATGTTACCCTTTCTGGCCAGCCCTGTGAAGCAAGGGAAGCTTTGAGCTTGGAAAGCTCTGCCTTAAGGGCCCTAACCTCATCCTCTAGTGCCTGCATCCTGGTAGTAACCATCCTAAAGGCTGCAGCTTATTCCTAGATTGCGATTGAAAAGTAACTTGCTGCAGAATGATTTACCAAATAACAGAGCAGAGCGAAATAACCGACAAAGCTTAGGTCTATGCTAGTTCCTAACTATGCAGCACTTACAAGGTAATCACTGTGCAGAAAGTTGACTGGTTTTAAAGAAAGAAGAAATCACTCGCTGAATAACTGCCAAAAATGAAATAAATAGCTGAAAACACTAGACAAAGACACACTAGACACACTAGACAAAGACAGACAGAATGGACAAAATGGCGCTGGGCAGCGTCTCTTGGTGTAAATATTATAATATGCTTGCTAAAAAAGAAACTTATGAGCTAAAACTATGCAAATATATGCACAGAAGTAATTGCTAAATACCTATCCACAGTTAAGCCTAGGATACTGTCCGGTTCTGCAACAACTTATCTCGAAAGCAGGAGCTCCACACCGACGTGTTTCCACCTTGACACCTGGCGGCGGTTTCCCTATGCTGTGCAATGGGTATTGAAATACTGTTATATCTGTCAGAACATGTATGTTGCTTTCATCTGGTGTTCATGGCACATTCAAGATTATAATATTCCAAGACATGGCGAGCAATGCTTTTTTCTCCAAACCTAACCTCTCTAGGATAGGTTAGGTTTGGTTATGCTGCATTTTTTACATTTATTTATAATGCTATGCTACCTAAATGAAAGCCATTTTTTGTGTTATTTTGCTCACAACCTGAAGTATTTGTACAGAAAATGAGTGATTCCATCATCTTAGTTACCTTCATAAACATTGCATTGGACTGATTTATGCCAAGGATTCATAAAACACATTAAAGCATAAATTTACCGGTAAGCCTAGGTTCATATTTGGCAAATCCAGCTATGGTTTCAATTTCAATTCGTGAAATTTTCAGGGTTATGAACGATAACAGGTTGAGGGCTGCTGTATCCTATGAACTGAACAAATTATGCACGAAATATAAGAGCATGTTCAATAACCTAGGAATCCAAACAATATTCATCAGCCTCATATTTCAATCTCCCGTACGAACAATCAGAAACACCGTATGCCCAACCACAACACTGATGTCATCGCTGCGCCACAGATGAATCTTAGCCAGGTTTTAAAACGTATTTGGAACGTTTACGTGACGTCACCGTATATACCCAAATCCTGGTAGATTCTACTAGAAATCTCGCACATTCCTGCTGACGTCACTAGGGCTGGAACCAGAACACCTACTAGATTCCGTTGTACCCTTTAGTATTAGTACTCAGGGTAGAACAACTATAGCTGTAGGCAGTTGTGGGCCTTCCATAGCTTCAGCAGTTGTGGACCATCTATATCTGTAACTCACGCCACATTATATAATACACTGGCCACGTAGCTCGTGGCCATTATTGTACAGGATGAATGTGGAGAAATAAATTGGCCGAACAATGAGGGACGTGGGGACATTTGCAGTTGCAGTTGCAGCCTAGGGTATTGCAGACCATTGGCGCCGGCTCAATAGACCACGACAAGGATACTAGGGCACAAGGAAGCCAGGGAATGGAATGGTAATTGTAGATCAAGGAAAGCCCACAATTATATCCGTCTGTGCTGCACCCATTCACTTTTTGCATGGTGCATTTCACACAGACATGGACAACACCTCCGTCTGTGCAGCACCCATGCGCTACATTCATTCCACACCGACATGGACAACACCTCCGTCTGAGCAGTACTCATGCGTTACGTGCATTCCACACTGACATGGACAACACCTCCGTCTGTACAGCACCCATGTACTACGTGCATTCCACACCGACATGGACAACACCTCCGTCTGAGCAGCACCCATGTGCTACGTGCATTCCACACCGACATGGACAGCACCTGCGAATTCACACGACCAGCTCTGTATCGTATCGCATATGGGACAATAGCACCGTCAATGGCATCACTGATCGTTACAGTAAGCTTTCACGCATATCTTGGCCGATCATTCAGAAGCATTTAATGTCGAAACCAGGCACACGACAAGCAATTAGCTAAAGCGGAGGCAAACATCATTTTCATTAAGGCGACGCGCGCTATAAACCAATGACGCCACTGGGTGTCCAGGTGCCGGTCTACAGGGGAACAGTGGTGCTGCTGCCACCGTCGTACGAGTGTGTGGAACGTCGAAGAGAGGTCGGTCTGCTGGTCCTCCGATGGTGACCATAGGTGACAGCAAGGTCGGCACAGTGGCCATCGCCGTGTAAGTGGTAGCCAGTTGAACTGGTTTGCGTGGCGACCATAGATACCACGGTACCTAGGCCGCAAAAATGTGATTTTAGGGCCAAACTATTTTAGCTTAACTAATATGCCTTTGCCGTACGAGACGATCGCATGACAAATCACTTCACGTTTGTAATGCTCTCATGAGGAAGTCTCAGATCTCAGCCTGGCAATGCCACACAAGAGCAACAAACAAGTGGTGTCTGCATAATGAACCGGTCCGGTGCTAAGCCTCGTAACAACAGACAGAGAACATCCCGTTACATGATCACTGAATAACAAATAATGTCGCCATGCAATGACACCTTTCTGCAACATCACATCCATTTCCTTACCTTTGAGACTTCTAACAATATGACCGCTTCGCCTCAGCAGAGCTCATAACTGTGAAGTGCTCGCAAGGGCATAGACACTATTGAGGGCACATAGGGACGGGAATGGCCGAGTGGTTAAGGTGTTGAGCTCTGGGTACCAAGGGTCCCGGGTTCAACACTCGCACCACTCGGGACATTTCCCAATCCCGCGGCCCACCGGCGAAGCAGTGTGGGTGGCGCCATTAGCCGTGATCGTGCATAAAGTTCGTCGATAACCATCCAATAAACAAACAAACAAATTGAGGACACATACACAAATAATTGTTATAGCATGTAGTAAAGCATTCTGCGAGCATGATCTGTGAATAACCAAAGTGGAAAATTCGGCCAAAATAATTATCGTATTCTGTTTGAATTATTTCTGGTGTTAAATATGTTTCATGAGCTTTCGCTTAGATTATGTGTTGTATTGTGTTTTGATGTTCTAGTCAGCGCGGGACTTGACATCCTTCTAGGATGAGGGGAAACTTTTTGACTATACACTGCCTGTAAAATAACAGTTTACTTTTACACAGGATCGCGAGCGGAGATGTGCAACAAATCTTCCTGTTTCAAAATCGGCTATCATCCCATTATTTACATGCATCGTCATGAACCGATGATAAACCTAATACCACTTGGGTTCAATTAGGCACATTAGAAGTGCTCAGGCGTTCGACCATGCACAAGCCGCGTCAGTGTTTTATGTTTTTAGGAAACGATTATTGCACCAATATCAACGTTATCCACTGAGTGAATGCGGACTGACTCCCTCCCTCTTTTCCGTCACCTTTCATAACTTTTTCAGCGTACATTGATGTGCAGAATCGGTCAGGCAGTCGAGGACCTCCCCGTTCACATGCTGAGTACTGCGTGCCATGCACTGACTACCGTGCGCTGGCACTCCGTGACGCTGACACTCGTAACACGACGCTCCGTGCTATGAACTGACTACCGTGCGCTGGTACTCCGTGACACTGACACTCGTAACACGACGCTCCGTGCTATGAACCTGTCGGTAAACGTCAGCTTGGAACGTCTGTCAAAACAGCACATGAACATTACTCGGCCCCAAAAACTAGAAGTACGCTTTAAAAAAAAAAACAGAAAAAGCGACAGCGGTCACATCATAGCGAGCGCCTCGCGCGGCACGGACTCATGTGCCTCCAAACATGGACAGTGAGTCTGGCGCCCTGTCAGACAACGATCACGGTAACATTTGACGGAAATGTAGCTTCCTCTCATAAACGGATAATTGTGTAGTGTTGGGGTGTTTGGCCGGTTCTTGTATTTGTGAAGCACCGCAAAAAATACAGGATGCGGCCATATATAAAGCATCGAACATCCTTCACTTGCAATATGAAGTATGCAGCATGTAAAAATACCTCTACTCAATTTCAGACATCCTCACAATGTATCATACCATGACTCCTACCACGAACCTTATATAGATAATGCAACATTTCTGACATGCAGAATGCAATATGTACCATGTAAAACACCCATGATCCTTTTCCAACGTCTCTACTAATTTCTAATACCATGTTTCATGTCACGGGCAGTGGGCACTTGCATGTGAGTCAGATGAACGGTGTCCCGGCTCATTCTCGAGACTACAGCAATAGGCACTGTTGACGAGGTGCTCGCCCAGAACTGAAGGTTCCTGGTCCTCTCCCCACCGCCATCTCAGCCTTTGTCTGCTCGCACAGGGTGGATATCCGCACCGAAGAGACGCCGAAACGTGCACCGTCACAACGAAGGCAGCCAAGTAGCACCATCCGCAGCACCTACGGCGCCAGCATTTTGGGTGTGGCCATCATCCGCGACCGGCAGGCGCACTGGCTGCGCAGGACCGTCTGGGGACTGATCCTGGCCGCCTCCGTCGGCCTGCTGCTCTTCGCAGTGCAGAACAGTATCGGACACTACCTGGAGCCGGACGTCAGCAGGACGTGGCTGCGCTCAATCCCACCGGAGCAGGAGTTCCCCGCCGTCACCGTCTGCAACGGCTACGGCGTTAAGATGGGCGTCGTTTTCAACATGAGCCGACCCAACGCCACCTTCGACGACTGGCGCCAACTCGGTCTGCAGCTGCTCCGCTGGGACGAGTTCACCCTGGATGAGTTGTTGGACAACGCCTCGTATGCCTGGGACGAAATTGTGCAGAAGTGTTGGCTGGCCGGCCGGCTGTGCGCCGAGGTGGGAAGCGTCTCGCATTCGTTCTCCGAGCGTAACGGTCTGTGTCACACGTTCACGCCGAACATCACCGTGACGCGCACCTTCCGCGAGGCGCACCTGTCCATGCTGCTGTACGAGTGGGACACCACCGTGTCGGCGCGGCAGCACCAGGGCTGGATCGTGGCCATTCACTCGCGACGGCTGCCCTTCAGCGACATGGCAGCCTACCTGGGCAGAGCCACCCTGATCGACCTGCCGCGCGGCTCGCACACCGATGTCATCTTCCAACTGGAGAAACACACCAGAATCGACATGCCTCACGACCGCTGCACCGGCAAGAGCGTCCTCACCAGCGGCGTCATCAGCTGCTACAGCAGCTGCCTCGTCGAGCGTCGTCTGGCCAGCTACAAGGCCGTCACACAGCCGTGTCGGCTGCCATGGAGGGAGGATACCTTCAATCGACCGAGCTGTATCTCGTACCAGCATCTCCTGGACGCTACCTTCGGCCAGCACTTCTTCCTCAACAACTCTCCCATGGAGTACGAGCTGCTACAGGAGCTTGACGGATGCAAGCACTGCCCTCGGAGCTGTCTCGTGGAGCGATACGAAACTGAGAACCCGACGCGTGTCGTACTGGACATATCCCCTCACATGGTCCGCTACGGACGGTATCTGGAAGGTGGCCTGCGTACCCTGATCACCATGCGCATGAAACAGCAGGTGGATCACATCATGGAAGTGTATGACTACACCATTGCCTACTTGATTTCGGACATCGGGGGATCCACGGGCCTCCTTGTTGGTGGCTCCATACTCACGCTGGTGGAGCTGGTTGAGTTCCTTGTTGATCGCTACCTCCTGTGAAGGATGACCACTGCAGCCACCGGTGCCACGGCAACATCGTTCACATTTGTTCTTAAAATGCTGCTGTCTTTGTACACACCCAAGTCAGCATCAGCTATCAAAACATCACGACTGTTCAAAACTTCCTCAAATCCTTCTTTTTGCATATCCAAAACATGTATTCGGGCAAGCATGATGAATGATTTTTAAAATGGGCTTCATTTTCTAAATGTGTGTGTGTATGTGTGTGTGGGTGGCCGAGTGGTCTCGTTCTCTCTTTCTCTCTCTCTCTCCCCCCCCCTCTCTCTCTCTCTCTCTCTATCTCTGTCCCTGTCCCTGTCCCTGACCCTGTCCCTGTCCCTGTCTCTATCTCTATCTATATCTCTATCTCTATCTCCATCTCCATCTCCATATCCATATCTCTTTATCTCTCTCTCTCTCTCTTTTCTCTTTTCTCTTCTTTTTTTTTTTTTTTTTTTCTCTATCTCTATCTCTATCTCTATCTCTATCTCTCTCTATCTCTATCTCTATCTCTCTTATCTCTCTTCTCTCTCTCTCTCTCTCTCTCTCTCTCTCTCTCTCTCTCTCTCTCTCTCTCTCTCTCTCTCTCTCTCCCTCTTTCTTTCTCTCCCTCTTTCTCTCTCTCCCATCTATATCTCACTCACACACACACACACACACACATGCATACACGTACACCTACATATATACACACACATACACACACATGCACGCACGCACGAAAGCATGCACACGTTTGCATACACACATACACACATATACACATTTACATATATACACATTTGCACACATTCACATTTGCATATTTACACCTTTACACATTTACACACATAAGCATGTGGTGTGCATGACCGAGTGGTTAAATGACTTGACCCACTCCAGGACGGAAGCGATGCCGAGTGACGAGTTCGGATCGATGCGTCCCCAAGACTATTCTCGGCAGACACGAACCATTTCGAACATCCCGACAGGCATTACTTTGGTGATTATATTACCAATGATGCTCCCGGCCTGGTTGGGTGTAAAATACATTAAGAAAAAGTGCATGTAATCCAATCGTAACAAGTCTTACCGTCCATAACAATCATGGAGGAATTTGTACGCAAGTTTAATTCGCCTGGCAGTAATAGTCTGGGGTTTGCCTCGTTTGTATGATAGCTGGTTCCAATTTCCAACTTCTTCACCACCACCAAGTTCTCAAGTCCAACATCCGTGAATGCCTTGCATTGACCAGGCTGACTAGTAGCGATATGGCGGCAACTTGTGCAACAGTCCCATCAGCAATGAACCTACATGTGCCGTTTCCAAATTTGTGCCTCAACAATCTCTGTAGGCACCAGCGACGGTCAACCGTCCGGCGTCTGCACGTCTGCTCATCTTCACCCGCTCGGTTACATCTTACCGCCTCGACAGTCCAGTCGCGCCTGGCCTTTCCAGTTAACCAGCCCCGACTGTCACTGGCCGGCATCACCTATTGCTCCACACCGCGAAGGGAGAAGTCCGTTCGTCGCACCCCGAACACGCACCACATTTACTGCATGGTACAATGGTGACACGGGTGTCACAATGATGACATCCGACTGTGTCATGGCGCAATGACACAGCTCCCGTCGGCCGGCCGTCCATCGGGTGAGAACGGAAACTGAAGAAGCAAAACATTGGGCGACAGCCACCCGCCTGGCACGTCAAAAGGCCGATGTCATCACCGGCACACCAGCGACGGCTTCCACTCGGAGTGTTCATGACTAGACTCGACGAGTCCGGACACAGAGACGCCAAACGCATTCCGAGATAGGGGTCCGAAATTGACTTCGCTACAAAATCAGGTTAACATCTCAATTCTGCCCTTGTTCATGTACAATCTACACTCTGCTGAAGCCAAGGGGGCATCAGAGTGCGGGGCTTCAATGGTGTATTACATTTATATGTATTTGCATAGTTGCAACTTAAAACCCCCGAACTTCCTCTTATATCCCACTAGCTGATAAATATCAAACACAGAGTTGCATTTGCAATCGTTAACAGCATGTCGGATCGAAGCTTCCAAAAGGCGACAGATATAATTTGCATTACTGTACATAATAGAAGATGAATATCAGTTATAAATTAAAACGTGCAACACTAGCATCGTAAAACGTCAACAATAGAGAAATTTGGAGAAATACTGACTGGGGATCGACACCATTAAGATGAGTATTTTGACAAAAATGAGTATGAGCATGCTAGACAAGTGACTCGACAATGCGTCATGAGATGTCTCTAAAACGGCAAATGACTCGACAAATGACTCGACAAGTGACTCGACAATGCGTCATGAGATGGCTCTAAAACGGCAAATCGAATTATAGGTCCATTCAAAATCCACCACCACTGTAAGACAAATGACGCAAGCAGCGTGCATGAAGTATTGAAACATGAGGAAAGCAATGCGGCATGCGCAAGTGAAGTGATATTCATGAACTTCTTGGGAGGCGGCACCAATTAAACAATAACACACATTCACTGTCGGAGTACATGTGTGTGTGCCAGTGTGACTCACGTGTGCACCGAACTTGTACCTGGCGCGCACCGTGGAGTGTCTAGCGGTCACCGTTGGGCGCGTGTATTGGCCAATACTGGTATCGGCCGTCCGCAGTTGCAGTGCGTCGATGCTTGTTGTTCCTGTTTACCAGGCCGTAAACGTTGGCCGTCCCATGCTTGCCGGATAATCGGAATGTGTAACGCCGCTACTGGCCGGGCCGATGACGTCACTGCCGCTACTGGTCGGGCCGATGACGTCACTGACCCGACTGGCGGTGGCGATCCGAATGATGGCCCTGTCAGACCGTTTGATGGTCCCAACAGACCGTCTGATGGTCTCAGCAGACCGCCTGATGATGCTACCAAACGCAGTCCCTCCAGACCATCCGATGGCCCGGTCATACTGTCTGATGGTCCCACAAGACCACCTGATATTCCCACCAGGTCGTCTGATGGTGCTGTCAGACATCAATCCCTCCCGACCATCTGACGGTTTCGTAAGACCATGGCATGGCCACATCAGACCGCCTGATGGTCCTGCCAGACCGTTTGGCGGTTCCGACGGACTGTCAGACCGTCTGATGGTCCCGCCAGACCATCTGATGGTCTCACCAGAGCTCTGATGGTCGCGCCGAACAGTCTGATGGTGCCACCAGATCATCATCTTAGCCTGACTGATGATGGTGAAGATCCGTCATTCGGCGGTACATTTCCGTAGATACATGCTTTTTTTGTGTACGTTGACCAACGCAATTGATGTTGAATTGTCAGCTTCTTATGGTTCACTCAGCTTATATAGAACAGCAGAACAGCACGTTTCAGTGGGGAGGCTTTAGCGAACAGGATCAATGGCAAACAGAACTTGCTAGTTGTAGAATATCACCCTGCACGCCGATCCGAACAATTTAATTTAATGCATTTCACCTAATGGTCGCACGTAACGACAATGTCTTTGTCGTCACAATGCAAAAGATAGATAGTAAGACGTCGATAAACGAATGTTCATTTGGCAGTAGTGGAAGTGAACCATACGCAGTAACAGCATGACCAAATATACGTGCATTGTCATTTGCGTGGCACTTCAAGAAGATATTCGCGGCACCTGGCACCTGGCACAAAGAAACTTGTCGAACATCTGTCACTGAAACCATAACAATTTCAACTGGCAGCTGCACAATGCTCTAATGTGACGCTCCTAATCATCGCATCCACAACTTCCTTCACTCTCACTCTCGAAACTCCCACCTCCCCCATATCATGTCACCAATAGTGGTGCAACCAGGATTTTCCCAAGGAGAGGGGCCGACCCCAACACAAAATTCATGTCAGTTAGAACGCTTTTGGTTCGTGAAGCCCCCCAAATATTTGTCGTCTGGTATGTTCCAAATTTCCAAATTTCTTGTTAATCCAGTGTTAATCCCTTTGTTTTCCTAAAATGAGGTCTGGACCCCCCCCCCCCCCAACCCCACTTGGCTACGTCTCTGGTCATCAATCATATTCACACAACAGCACCTACGATTTTGCTGGTTGGAAACATGAGTACTTGTATCCAAAAATGGTGTGATCAAGCTGGCTAAGAGCCCGACCTCGGCCTAATCGTGGCTCGTGTTAACTCCAGATGGGTGTAACCAGTGACAACGGAGCATAGCACTAGGCACGGTGTTGGCCATCCTGCCGATAAGCATCTGGAAGGGAAACAGTGTTGGCAATTCCCATGTAGCCCAGGGGACTTTGCCTACCTATTCATGGGTCTGGTGGATAGATAAATGGATGGGTCTGGATGGGTCTAATGGATACAGGTTCAGACGCCGGATGGGATCGGTTAAGTAATTGAATGGTATTACTAAGATCCTCTGGAAACACGTCCGTGTTTGCTGGTTGGTGTTTGCACACCCCTCTTCATGGCGGCTGTGGTAGCCCGAGGGAGCGTCATTCTCTGACCAGCCAAGTAACGACGACTGATCCAACTGAGGGCATTAACCCGTTGTTTGCTGGTTGGTGTTTACACACCCCTCTTCAGGGCGGCTGTGGTAGCCCGAGGGAGCGTCATTCACTGACCAGCCAAGTAACGACGACTGGTCCAACTGAGGGCACCCACCCGTTGTGCGCCTGTGCGTAAGCTGGATCAAACTTAACTGGTATGCTAGCTAGAAACTGGTTCGTTGGTCAAAAAGTTGGCTAGTTGGTTAGTCCTTCAGTCCGTCCGTCGGTCTGTCGGCCTTCCGTCTATCGGTCTACCGGTCTGCCTGTCTGCTTGTCTGCCGGCGATCGGTCGGTTGGTATTCCAGTTAACACGGCATTGGTCGGGGGTGGGTGTTGTGGGTGAAATCTGTCCCCTGTCAAATATTCGCGAGAATTTTAAAACGCGTTGGATATCTTCACGAAATTTTCAATACCTGTCAAGTGATGAATTCTACACACCTTGCCAAAGTAAAAACTACACGGCCGTCATAGGTCTGGCGTGAGTGATATCAGAGTGACGTCATGTTTGCCGATTTGAGAGAAAAACGCATCGGTGCACACACAATGACATAGAAAACGAAGGAATGAAAATATTTGATGTCGGTAAACGGCAATCGAGAGAAAATTGGTAGGTAAGTAATATGTGATAATCTTGTTTTGTTTTCATCGTTCACTTAGTAATGTCGGCATGTCAAAAGAAAACAATATTGACAGAAAGGCACTCCCAAAATGTACATCCTTAGATTCAAAAATTCGAAACAATATAACAGCCTGTCCAAGTTTCGCTGTGGCGAACGATGTCTGCACCAAATGTTAAGCAGTTGTCTATAAAAGTGAGTGAGCTATGGCTTGAAATATACCGCAATGCAAACCACATCGGGGCGGCGGCGGCTGGACGACCGTTTTGAGGTGCGGTGCGGCGCTGTGCGGCGGTGGCGTTAGTGGTATCAGCAGTGGCAGTGACAGCTCCAGGGGTCGCTGCGCGGTCTGCGTAGCTGACAGCTGAGCTGATTGGCCAGCCCGGCTGCAAACGCCGCTGTCCTGTGTGTGATTTGTGCAAGCGATTCAGACCCAGAGGCGCAGCCAAGGGGAGGAGGTGATGGGGACCCCCCGCCTAATAGCTGCACTTCATCAGGAAGGCAAGAACGCGTCGAGTGCTCACCATACCAAACCAGAAATTTGTGTCGCTCTTCGCGCATTGAAGTTGTTGTCCCTCAACTTCTATTTTTGGGGGTCGCCTCCCCCTTCAAAAAATCCTGCCTGCATCACCGCTCAGACCGGATGTAAGTGTCTGACACGTGATGTCTTATGTGAGCTGTGTCACAAATGTTTGTTATTTGGTGTTTGCATGCATTGTATGTCCGGTACTCACATAGCGTGTACTGATATGGGGAAAGTGAGGTTAGTTGAACATACAGGTAAGTTGAGCAACTCCATTATCTCACCTCCCATGGTGTCATGAAAGCTTATAAGCCAGCTGTCGACACTTCGAAGAAAGTCTTCATTTTTGGTTATAGGACGGCGGACCGGGAGCGGTATATATGTAGTGAATCCTGAACAAAAACGTGTACTTTAAGGTGTGAAGTAATTTCTTCTTCGATTTGGAAATGTTTTTATTTTCCTTAATTGGTAACAGGTAGGCTTCGGATCATAGCACACAATTATAGGCATGTGTTTTCTCTATCCACCAAAGCATACTTATATCCACCAAAGCAACTTTGTGGTGGGATGTTGAGGAGATGGGTAGCCATTATCATTAGTAGCCGCTGCTGATGTTTTTTTATCATGAAACAAGACATAAATTGGCATACAATTATCATTCAACCTATTGCCGTTGAGCAAATTGTTGTGTGATAAGCTATAATGTGACAATACCAGAGAAAAAAGCGTTGAAAATCTAGGTTGAAGTATATTATGTGGTATTTTCTGATAGCTTTCATGTTTTCTCGCTATCACATGTGAGATGACAAAAAGTGACCACAAAAAGCCTGCAACACTAAAAGTAACACTCCCCAGTAGTCGTCACTGCATTTGTTTACATAAATAAGGCTTCTGATCAACTTACCCCACCACTGGAATCAACTTTCCCCACGCCTGGGGTCAGTTGAAACATGGATGATACGTCAGAATAACTCAAAATATCACTGATTTATGAGTATTTAGTAAAATATTTATGCGATTCATTTGTGCCCAAAAGATCACCTTTTCAGAATGTGTGCACGAATCATAAATCTGTCTGACCACGTGCATTCATGGCCCTCTCAAGTAAAAATTGGCTCCACTTACCTCAACTTCCCCTATGTACTTACATGCATATCGAGCAAAATGAGATATATTGTCATTACTATCACTGCAGTTTTTACAAGGTCACATGTCCCAGAGCCGTTGAATGCTGTTTTGGTCATTCAAATCGGCCCATTAGTTTCCGAGTTATGAATTCTTGATAACGTTCGCCTGATATGACCTTGGAGTTCCTGCCCCTCCCCTTCACCTTATCAGGTGACATCTGAAAATCGGTCCACATAGCAGATGCCTGTAGGACACGTGAATAACACGCACCAATTGAACAGTCTGGCTTTCCATTACAAATCATGATAGTGCATCCATCCGCTTTATCACCACCAAGGTCATCCAATTGACCTTGAACTTGCATGGCTTATGAGCAAACAACGGCGTTTGCTCACGTGTCTGAAACTCAAAATTACGACTAAGCAATTCCACTTAACGTTTGGATGGTTCAAATAGACGAGGCAATGGTCGATAGTTCAGCTTTCATTTGGACTGCTCTTGACCTTGACTCGCTACTTGGTGCGGCACACTTCACATCTGGTACCTCCCTATGTAGCATGCTTAATCAGTGCGCAATTATTTCACACCACGAATAAACTTTTGAATCCAATACTTTGCCGAGAGTCACATATCCCAATGCTTCATATTGTAAAGCTTTGAACTTGACCTGTCACCTTAATAAGGACCTAATTAAAGGCCCTAAAGCATAGTTTAAGTGGACCTAAAGCATAGTTTAAGTGCTCTGAGATCGCACTCCACGGCGGTATCGAATGGCGTTTGGATTTTGTAATCCAGCCACTTTATAACAAGCCGTCATTAACAAAAGCAGGGGACAATATTTTCCTCTTCCAAGTCAATGGTGGGCGGCTGAGGAGTCCGGTCAATGCCGGGTTAAGCGCTTAAGCTATCGTAGGTGCCGAGGCCCCACACAAATAATGGATCCTGCATACATATTTACCGGCTTGATTTATCCTCGTTTACCTTGCTGGATATCTTCTTTGTCATGTGTTCATGAATTTCTTTCCACGAGTAACAGTTATCCCTGTCGTGCAGCGTCCCAGTCGAAGAAGATACATGTCTCATGCCGGGGAATATTTTCGATACCAAATAGAATACGGTGACGTACAGCACTTCAATTGAAGCCATTCTTGTTTCAAATATTCGATACATTGTACCACCCTCAAATTGGTGGCATTGTTAGGCGATGGGCCAGCGGCATCACTTCTCTCGCGGGCCTCCGAGCTACTCAATGCAGTTCACATAAGTCATAGTTTAGGCATTGTAAACAGGTAAACAATAAGCATAGTGGGCCAACGCATTACAATAATGTTCACATTTGGGCGCGTCACTCATAACTGGGCGTAAATGAGTCAATCCTACGATAAATATAAATTAGGTCATTCATAAGTCACTCCTGTTCGGCACCTATGTAACGCAGAGTGTACTTAAATATTCGTACATACAAACAGTCTGCATCATATTGTGATGGCCAGGTTGGATTCGACTTAACGATGTTCTAAACGGAACCCCAGCTCGCGAAGTGGGTCAATCAACAATGGATTTGAATGGTGGCGGTATTGTATCTACAGCGTGTCGTAACAAAAACCAGCACAGCCACAGACGCGGACGCAAGTTCTCAAACTGGAACAACCCAAGTCAGCTGAGACCTGTGCGTATCTGGACGTATACCAGCAGCCTTACACCCGCTTAGCTTCTCTGAAGCTGGCCCAGCCGTTTCTGAACCCAGTTGATACGTTGGCATCTTACATTGCTTCTCTGAGCAAAGCTTAATTTCGGGGCTTCTCGTCCAGCTTCTCTTCTGACCCTGGTGGCCCACAACGCGTCTCTGAGCTCGGCTTAGACCTCGGCGCCTCACCCATCGTATCTGAGCCTGACTCAGACTTCGATATCCACAGTGTGTGAACCCGGTTCACATGTTGGGGCGCTATACATCTCCGAGCCAAGCTCAAAGTTCGATGCCTTGCCCAGCTTCTCTGAACGCGATTCTGACTTTGACTTTCCACACAGCGTCCCCGAGCTCAGTTCAGATCAGATCTGGACGCCTCTCGTACCGTCTCCGGGCCTAACTCTGACCTAACTCAGTCTCGCCCGGCGTCTCCGAACCCAACTCAAACCACAGCACCTCGCACAGCTGTTCCAAGTCCGACTCAAGCCATGTGCGGCTCACGTAGGTTCTCCGACCCTGACTCAGACCTCTGAGACCTCCCTCAGCACACCAGCGGCCGGGTCGATCGAGAGCTGTCGCGGTCTGCACACCGTCACCACCGTCTGCGAGCTGTCGGCACTGTGGCGGGTCCGCAGCACCACCGGTGCCGTCGAGCCGCGGCGAAATCGGCGCGTCAGGTGCCGAGCGGCAAGGCGCGTAGCGCGCGCGCCGGCGGCGCCCAGGTCGCTCACGGCCGCCGTGAACTGGTGGCTGTAGCGCAGGTACACCACGATGTGCACCCAGCTGTTTGACGTGCCCAGCAGAGTGCAGAAGTCGAAGAAGAAGCGCGTGCGCGCCGCGATCACCTCGGAGCGCGGCGCGCTCGTCGCGGCGCCGGCGAGCAGCCGCGGCGCGTACAGCGGCGCCATCATCTGCACCGCGAAGAAGGGCACCCAGCTGATGGCGAACACGCACACGTTCAACACCATCGCCTTGATGGCGCGCAGCTTCGCGCGCTCCGTGTTGTTGTGGCGATTGCGGCGCAGCTTGCCCACCAGCAGGCGGATGACGCGAGAGTACAGCAGCGTCATGATAGCCAAAGGCACCACGTACGTCAGCAGGAAGTAGACGATGTGCAAACGCCAAACGCTATCCGACGTGCTGGCACAGTAGTGGCAGAGCTTGAGCGACACCTGGTCGCCAGACAGCGCCGTCATGTTCTCCCCGTCGCCGTGGTCCACCAGCACGGCGAACGTCTCCAGGCGGCGGAACGAGAAGTACTTGATGACGACCGTGAACGAGAGCGCACCCACCCAGATGACGCCGATCAAACAGTAGGTGGCAGCCATCGAGACGGTGCGACTGTGCGACCCGACACAAGTCAGGTACCGCTCCACGGCCACGGCGAGCATGCTGTAGATTATGCCGATCGAAGAGAACATGATGACGCACGCCTTGGCCCACTGGTACTGGCAGGGGTGAGGCGAGGCAAAGCCAATGTGGTACGGCCGACTGAAGTAGCTGACACCGCTGAGGACCACCAGGCCGACCACCAGGGAGGCGGCGCTGATGGAGATGAGGTAGGCGGTCATGGGCGTCAGATGGTCGCGACTTCGACAGAATGTGACGATGAACGTGCTGTTGCCGAAGACGGAGACCAGGCCGTTCGCGAGCGAGATCCCGCACACGATCACCTCGTACGCATCCCACATTTCGGCCACCCTTCTGGTGGCCAACTCAGTCAGATGGCGGCGCGCAAGTCACGGTACATTCCGCGCCGCAACAGCAGTTATCCAATTCGGCTTCCGCTGACGCAAGTGAAAACACAGCTGAACTGACCACCGCCGTCACCACAGCTGAACTGACCGCCGCCGCCACCACAGCGCGCCGGCTACTCCTGTCGAAGGGCCACGCAAAACCACTGCTGTCGGGGTACAGGAGTACAGGGAGTGACACGACTTGGTAGCCGTGTCACGCCTCAACTTGATGACCGTTCATTTTCTTGATTTGGAAGCCACATTTGCAACACTTCGGCATTCAACTACTGAATCTGTCAATATGATAACGAAAGCAACAAAACACCGGGTGAATCTCACAGACTTGCTGCTTGGTCCGCTCTACATCTAACACAAATTATGGCCGTAGGATCCCATCGCGCTTGCAGGCCTCTCTCCAGTCACAACTAGAATCCACCGGTGGGTGGCTCTGTGGTGTCGCGGCACGTACCAACTGTTCCGCTTTGCTCGCGCGCCACCGACCGCCAGACGACTGGCCTCGTCGCCGGCAGCACTGGAGCGCAGCTGCCGCCGACCGCCAGACGACTGACTTCGTCGCCGGCGGCACTGGAGCGCAGCTGCCACCGAGTAGCGCGTCGGACAGGCCAGGTGGCGAGCCGGACAGGCCAGGGTCACTTTTCCGTCCGGAACAGATGACCGAGGATGGAGCATTGGTCGCAGATGAAGCGGGCCGTGTCGGTCGGATGTGGGTGCCGCTCCGCTCTGCGGCGTGCGACCACAGCCTGCTGCTGAGCGAGAAGGTCGCACGGTAATAAGCCGCTGCCTGGCTCGGCGCCCAGTTAGAGGTTTGTGTACAGTGCCACGGGCACGCCTGTCTGTGATTGATTCACAGATTATGCTGAATGTCATTGGCGACTAATCCCACTTCTCCGAGATTGTAGCTTCTTGTGTCTAAAAGCAACACAGCCTAGATGAACAGTGAAGATCGTTGGTTGACATGAGCGATGACACACATCGTTGGTTCTAAATGGTTGCACCGCAAACATACGCAGTGTACCTGCGATTGCCGATGACTCACAATCTGTCTTCCTTTTTTCTAGGTTTCTGACTTGAGTGTTGCCCGGGATTTAACCCAAATAAGAGCTGCATCGTTCTGAGTTGCTTTGCACTATCAAGATTAGCATTCGCCAAACACAAATTGAATGTAAGCATTGTGTTGGTAGTTTCACCTGTGCTCAGAATCCTAATTGTGCCAATGAACAAGCATCGCCGATAGCCCTCAGTCCCCCCCCCCACATATATATTCCGACGACTTGCATTGAACACGATAACTTAAGACCGTCGATTTCAGCGTGCTGAGTGCTTAACCAGTGCCACGTCCTTAACCATCGTTGACTCATGCTGACCAGTTTTCAGCCTGTCGGGCAGAAACCATGCTCGGACTGGGGAGTTGATTTTCATTGCTGATTATGCTGCCGCCCCTGGTTGCCACTGTTGCCGCTGGTGTCGCTGATTACACTGCCGCACGGGACGTTTCCGGCACCGGGAGGATTCCAACACAAGCTCCATGCGATGGTTTCGTTCCATAAGATTTACCGATTCGGTGCTCACTTAAAGTGTTCCATTCCTGTTCCATTTTATGTTTATTCGCTCCCGAAATGCAACACTTTTAACATGACATCTTTCCCGTGTTATACCTTTATTTCTGTCCTTTGAAAAATCATTCCGCTTAAAACAGTATCAATGGGCTACGTATATCAAAATCAGCGATAGTATTGGGCAAAGCTGATGCCAAGTGCACCGAAATTGTGAATATGATTGTTTTTTCACCTTGTTATTAGCATTACTATTGCAGTTGATGTTTTCCCGGTGGTCGTGAAAACAGCCGTTTTGCTAGCTACACCAAGCGGCGAGAAAACCGGTTCGCTTCCTTCAGCACATGCTGGGACTGATTTGTTAATTATGCACGTGCCACGGCATATGAAGTGAGTGATGGCAAAACCGGTCGCATAGCTCATGAGCTATATGTTACGTCTTGAGGTGAACTATATCATGGGTGGAGTATTTGTGTTAATATGCGTCACTTGAACATAGTCGGCATGCACAGAGCTTGAAAATGTAGCATCACACTTATGGTGATATATAGAAAAACCACCACATTGAAAGTGCCACTGCTGAAAAGATAACACCTCAAGACATTCTGGAAAGCTTCGTGAAGCTCCACTAATGGCATATATATATATATATATATATATATATATATATATATATATATATACGGGGGGGGAGAGAGAGAGAGAGAGAGAGAGAGAGAGAGAGAGAGAGAGAGAGAGAGAGAGAGAGAGAGAGAGAGAGAGAGAGAGAGAGAGAGAGAGAGAGAGAGAGAGAGAGAGAGAGAGAGAGAGAGAGAGAGAGAGAGAGAGAGAGAGAGAGAGAGAGAGAGAGAGAGAGATATATATATATATATATATATATATATATATATATATAGATATATATATATAGATATATATATATATATATATATATATATATATATATATATATATATATATATATATATATATATATATATATATATATATATATATATATATATATATATATATATATATATATATATATATATATATATATATATATATATATATATATATATATATATATATATATATATATATATATATATATATATATATATATATATATATATATATATATATATATATATATATATATATATATATATATATATATATATATATATATATATATATATATATATATATATATATATATATATATATATATATATATATATATATATATATATATATATATATATATATATATATATATATATATATATATATATATAGAGAGAGAGAGAGAGAGAGAGAGAGAGAGAGAGAGAGAGAGAGAGAGAGAGAGAGAGAGAGAGAGAGAGAGAGAGAGAGAGAGAGAGAGAGAGAGAGAGAGAGAGAGAGAGAGGATAGAGAGAGAGGAGAGAGAGGAGAGAGGAGAGAGGAGAGAGGAGAGAGGAGAGAGGAGAGAGGAGAGAGGAGAGAAGAGAGAGGAGAGAGGAGAGAGGAGAGAGGGGAGAGGAGAGAGGAGAGAGGAGAGAGAGAGAGGGAGGGGGGGGAGGGCATTATACATGTATATGCATAACATATCAGTACCGTGATCGTATGTGACAACTTTAGTGGTACGTTCTAGTAACGTGCAAATGATGATACGAATGCACACCATCTTCAATGTGAATTATTCTAGTTATGTTTATTTGTGCCGTTAAGCGACAGACACAATGTTAATGAGGATATAACACATATATGCAAAATTCTGCACCGAAGGCTTCCAAAAGTGCAGTGAAATGTACATCCACTCCAGCGTTTAAAGCCCACTTGGCACGCGGAAAACATAGGCCATCATAGGCTACCGGGAAAATCCCCTAGCTCTGTCACTGCGGCTAGCACCCCTAGCTAACACCCCTAGCTCTGAAATTTATTTTAATCGTTTGTCCTGACATCACTTCTCCCTCTTCTTGATCCGCCAATGGCAAAATTTCACCCTCGCGGCTCCATTCTTTGTAGTGGTTTGAATAGGATATGTTCTGAATATCTCTCGTTACTTCGTGAATCCGCCATTGGGGAAGTGTTTTGGCTCCGCCGCTGCTTGTGATGAATTAATACCGTTTGTCTCGAATTCATCCCACCCTCATAACTTTCCGATAGAAACGTACATGATGTCGTTTTGAGAAAACAGGTCACATGGTTATTATTTTCCTCCCCTGGATCCTCCCCTGACACGCTTAGGCTCAAAATGAGCATTTCCGTATGTAAGCAAGGTTGTATTAGCAGTTGAATTATAAATTATACTCACCTGAAAGCAACACCATGAAACAATTCAGATGTGTGTGCTATTCCTAAATTTTCGCAAACAACTGTACGTTTCTCCTAATATTCGCTCCTGGAGCCCCCTATGGTATAGTTGCGAAGCTAACATTTGTGGCACGAAGCAGAAAATGGAAGTTCGGAAAAGTCACCGAGTTTCCGGCTCATACTATAACAGGTAGGGTGCGGCAGGAGAAAAACCACTGGGATGGGGGTCGTAATCGGCCCCTCCCCGCCCCGGCACCTCTACCTAAATAGGATTAAGTTCAGATATTAACCTGGATATGAGCAAGTCCGGGTACATCACTGAGAACCGAAAAGCCGCCCATGCTCCGGGCACGCAAAATATCAGTAAAAATCCTTGGCGCAACGATAATTTTACTCATGAGCGCCTGTGATCCACTGCTGGGTACGAATACATTTTAATTCGGAAAGTAAATTAGCGATTAGCGATATATAAAAGTGATATCAAATTATAGCGACAACAATTCCCGTTAATTTGATCAGCTAATACAACAGCCTCAAACAAATGATGGCTCAACGTAAAATAAGGTCTTGAAATTCATAGTGCTGTAACGCTGGCTCCATTTTCATCACATCATTTGGCATTGCAACGTAAGTAGAATTCCTCTCCCCTCGGCTGATAAAATGCTGATCATATGGAGAATATTTGAAGAATAATTTAGATCAGCTGATGGTCGAAATGTGCCGATTTTGACGGATTCTAGTCGTAGCTGTGATCATGACGTCACGTAATTATTCAGCTTCCTGCTAAAGGACACCCAGGTGCGCTGTTTGATATTGTATGATTTTATAGAAACCGGACATTGTTAAGCCCGGTTCACACCGCGCCCATTTTGGCTTTACATGCCTCGGATGTCCGTAAAACGCCTTCGGCTGTCCGTTTTCGACGGGCTCGATGTGTAACGTTGACTTCGGAGCGATAATTTCGTCCGTCTCACGTCCGCCCAAAAGCGGGAATTGATTCGACTTTTGTGCCACAAACGCATCTTCGACGTGCGTCTGGAGCGTAGCTAGACATAGTGCCCGTGATTACCGACTTCCTTACATTCCGTTTTTTCTTCCATTGCCTCCATGCAGGCATTGAGTATTAAACACCAGATGATTTTAAGAAGGTAATGACCCTGGTGACCATAAATATGATCGACAGCAGAGATAAGTATGTACTTCCATTCGTAAATAACTCCAACAGCAAATTAACTTTGCTCAGTGATGCCACAGAAATCAGACAGCAATTGCCGTCCAGCTTACTTATCGTTCTCTTCTGCGCTCCATGTAACTTCAGGAAAAGCCAGCTTCTAGTTGCGCAATAGACATGACTGCGCCAGAAACACACAATTGACGTCCGTCAGGACGGAGTGCCCTTGATTTTCTTTCTTTTTTGCATTACATTCGGGACGGACGTAAAATCTGAAACGGGCGCGGTGTGAACCGAGCATAAGACCACAGTCCGTCTGGCCGACATTGGGCACCAGAAATGCATAAACACAAACCCGACACCAGCGGTAGCGCTAACCACAAAGGAGCTTTCTGCGTGCCCGCAGCCTTGTGTTAATCGAATTTTGATTCGCACAGTTCGACCACAATAATGTTATCAACAGGCTAATTGTGCCAAACTGTCATTAAGAGTAGTCTTGTTGCGATTGAGTAGCACATCTTGTGGTCGATGAAGGTGCCCAAGGTGTGATCGATCTTCCGTTCCTCAGTGATCGGTTCTTCGCTCCTCAGTGGTCTGTCCACCTCGCCCCAGTGATTGGTCGATCGTTCCTCAGTGATCTGCCCACCGTACCTTCAGCCAATGCGACGCTCAGTCTGGTGGCTGGTCTACCGGCTCATACGAACCCAACTGATTTATGGCCGGAGCCACTCGCCATATCGCGTGGCATTCTCCGGCACATCTGCCAGTCGCTCCTGGCCGTGGACGCTTCCAATATTGATTGCGATAATCCGTTCAATATTGCTGGTGGTTTCCATGTCCGCTGCACGGCCGGGTGGAGTGACACTCAGCCACGCTAATCTGCCGGACCACTGGACGTGGGCGAAGCGCAGGTGTGGAGTAGCCGTTCCCCCATGCGGTCTAAGAGCGATGAGCTACGCCAGGGAATGCCCAGGCAGGATCCGAAGAGGAATTCTGGTATGTCAACTCTGTCGATTAAAACTGGCGGAAGTTTTAGGGTGTCATAAATGTCAAGTTTCCTGTAGTGCTGAGAAAACATTTACTTGTGGACAATGAACAGTAGCAGCCGAACATGTGTATTTAAGGGAGGGTACATTGTTCGTCTACAGACGTAGTCGTTTACAGCACGACGTATGGTTTACAGTATGACCATGCTAAAATGGCACGTAATGGCGATGTAGCGGCTCTGTGCCCCACATGAATTCACGGTCCGTGGGGCTGAAACATAAAGACATAAAGACATAAAAGATCAGTGCAACTATGAGCCACAAGGGCCCTTCTTGGTTGCACTCTGTACACTGAACCAGTTTTCCACCAAATGCGCCAATCAACTGTCCCTGGAATACAGAAAAACAATCCCCCTATTCTTATAATGATTGTCTATGCTGTTTTTAAAGATGTTCAATGTGTTGCTACTGCCAATAGTTTCTGGCAGCTGGTTCCAGTGTTCTACTACCCTGTTCGTGAAGAAAGACTGTCTTAACCTTGTCCTGCTGTGATTAACTATAATTTTGAATTGATGACCTCTAATTGCATCATTTCTGTTGAATTCAAACAGTTCCCTGAGATAACCCTGTTCCTGACCATGAACAAATTTAAAGACCTCGATGAGATCTCCTCTCAGCCTTCTATATCTAAGTGAAAACATATTCAGTTTCTTCAATCTTTCCTCATATGCCAGGTTGCCTATGCCATTCACCATTTTCGTTGCCCTCTTTTGTACTCTCTCTAAAAGCCAACAATCTTTTTCATAACTAGGGGACCAAGCTTGGACACAGTATTCCAAATGTGGCCTGACATATGCACAGTAAAGCTTCCTGATGACTTCCTCACTTTTGTATGATACATTCCTATTTATTGCCACAAGCATTCTTAGTGCCTTCTTCCTGGCTTCTTTGGTCTGTTCTGATGCCCCCAATTTTGTGTTCAAAATAACACCTAAGTCCTTCTCCCGCTGAGTCACAGATAGTACTTGGCCATCCATCAAGTACGGAGCCTTGATATGCTGCCTACCTACATGCATGATTTTGCACTTATCAAAATTAAATTTCATTTGCCATTTTTCGGACCACTTCACAAGCTCGTCTAAGTCTTTCTGCAGCAAGACCTGCTCATTGTGCCCTGTTATTGCCCTAAAGATCTTCAAATCATCCGCAAATTGTAAAACCTTACTGCTTAGGCCACTTTCAATGTTATTTACAAACACAATGAACAATAGTGGTCCCAGTACTGACCCCTGGGGGACTCCACTAAGAACATTTTGCCATGATGACTTCGTACCATTTAGCATCACTCTCTGCTGTCTATCTGAAAGCCACAACTCTATCCATTTTAGGATGTCACCTGCAATACCATGGACCTGAAGCTGCATCATTAACCGTTTATGAGGTACCTTGTCAAAGGCTTTGCTAAAGTCAAGATATGCTACATCAACCTGATTTCCCTGATCAAATTGTTCTGTAGCAAAATTAAAAAAGTCCAAGAGATTTGTGAGACACGATCGCCCTTTTCTAAACCCATGTTGAGTATCTTGAATCAATCTGTTTCAAGATACTCAAACACCTGAAACACCGGTGACAACAGACAAAGCTACATCAACACGACAATTTAATACAAGTATATGTATGTCAAGGAACGTGTGACATCAAGCAACGCATCCCAAGTCCAAATTATCAGACGTGTATTGTCGCTGTTGCACAGCATAGTTCCAGCAACATGCACGAATTGTAACTAAATTAATGTCATGGAGTCATTCCTAAAGTGATGGATTCATCCGTGACTTGTTTTTCAATACCTTGTCATTTATAGGTACATAAATATGCCCCATGATATTAATTTAGTTGGCATAGTTGCTTGTTGTTGGAGATGTCTGCTGGAGGCGTATGTTGTGTCTGTCGCTAAGTTCACGGACATAGGAAAACAGTGTAAGAGAGTTAGTTTTTGAGCGTCTTGATCCCATATAATTCAGCAATACCCCTTCGTTCATGGCGCGACAAGTACCCGGCTCCGAGACTGGCGTCGCCTGTCTGCTGCCTACGTCAGCAGCCACCGCCCGACCCAACGAGGCCGTTCGTTGGACATTGTACCTTCCCCTCCCTCCTTCCGGCTGACACCCCGCTAGCTAGGCGCTAGAGACGTGACCTTTATTCGACCGGCGCGTACCGCCGCCGTCGTTAATGCTAGATGTAACTGTGTTCACATAAAGTTATACGTTTGGCTGTCCCGTAACCGTAATTGATATAATCCCGTAAGCCTTGCGATTGTAAAAGTGTACCGTAAACGTAACGCATCGTCACCGCCACTAGAAATAGACCATTTCCCCTTCTAGAAGGCCGTCGACATGGATATGACGTCAAGGAGACTTCTACGCCACTCGACCAATCCGCGACCGGGGGTCTTCCGAAGTCACTAGCGGCCGTGCGGCCCCAGCCAGTCGGTCTTGAATACTCTGAGCGAGTGGATCGCTGCTACGCGTGCGCGCTTCCCAACTAAATTCGACTTCTAAATTCATAGGAAAGGCAGTATCACGGCTTACCTTCCGAGGAGAACGTACTGTACGGTGTCTGTAGTTCTCGTGTGATCGTGGAGTGCTGCAGTGCAATACAGGGCAGCAAAAGGTACTGGTACTTTCGTGACTGGAGTTATCGCGAACAAGAGGTTGCTAGACTTTCGCGTGCCAATAAGGACTTTCCTACAACAGACATGATCACTCTGGCGGCAACAACAAAGCCTAGCTACATGGAAACCGGTGGACGACATCTTGCAGCTAGCTCATTGCAAGTCATCAAAAAATTCGTTCGGCTAGCTAACTCAGGGGATAGTTTTTTTTAAACGCTGCGTAGTGCTATTTCTCCTCAGAGGCCCACCCCAGCCATGCAACAAATTGTAATCTGAGTTAGACCCCTTTTGTACAGATTTTTGCTTTTGAAACCTTTTGTTCTGTAAATTTCACACTACAAAATATGCTTCAATCGGAAGAGGCCGAGCCCTCGAGCCTTCGAGCTCCCGTGGGTGGGATTCTACAATACAATTTTAAGCACGTCTTCCATCCTGACCAATCATTTTATTGTTTTGCTATGAACGCACGACGTGCGCTACGCACGTCGTCGAGCCAGCCGACTTACCCATGAGCGAAGGCGTCATTTTGGACGTACCTCTCTCTCCCTTAGGGAAGTATTAGGGGGCGAGTCTTCAATTGTTCGATCGGGACGGCTCTTCCGCTTCCTATCAGAAATCAAGTTCTCTGTGAGTTATGCCCCTCATTAACTCGCTTTGACACCTGACAAAATGAAGATGAGGAGGATGCACGGCATGAGGTCATGCTTACCTCTATCACTTCACATGCAGTTGTCTCGTCGACTGACCTTCGCGTATATGCCATTGTTTGATTGACGATGATATGGGCGCTGCATGACCAACGCAGTCGATGCGCCCCTAAACTCCAATAACCAACCAACTAACGTCGTCGAGCAGCCCTTCATCCGGCCGTCAGCTACATAGCGGACTGATTCAGTCGGATTGCCGGCCGGGAGCCAGGGCATTTGTAGCGAAACGATCTGTCGTTTATGTAATATCACTTCTTCGCTCCAGGACCATTTTCGGGGCCCGACTATTTAGCCTTCGGGATCACTGCTTCTTTTTCGTGGGGGCGTGTTTTATTTTTCGGGACCAGATCCCATTCTTTGGGACCCAGACGAGGATGTTTTGGGCCCAAGTGCGATGTAACTAGTCCCTGACGCTACCATTTGGGCCCTGACCTCAGGTTTCGGTGTCTGACGCGATCTTTTGAGACCTCTTCTATTTTTTCCGGAACCCGTGTCGCTTTTCCGGATCCGCTTGATATTCCGAGATCCCGGCTCGATTTGTAGGACCCCGGCTGCGCACGAATGATCAAAGACTGGTCAAAGCTCACCAAAGCCCCAATAACTAACTAATTGGGGCCGCGGTGCGTTATGTTTGGCCCACCGACAGGGATTGTCGGTCTCTGCGTGATTTTTGGAGGCCCGCACGTTTTCGAGACCATATGTGAAGTCTTGGAGGCTATGCTACGATTTGGGTGTTTAGGGGTGGTTAACCGGACCCTGATTGATGTCGCAGGGTCACTGCTCATTTTGTGTGCGCCCCCGGCTTGATTTGTCGGGTTCCGGTGGGATTTTTGGTGTCCTGTTGCGATTTTTTTTGTGGCCCAGACCCGATTTTTCGCCCCCTGGCAGGAATTTTCGAGACCTCGCTGTTATTATTTGAGGCTCTGACACGAATTTGTGGTGCCCGTGCGATAATCTTTGTGGCCTCAACGCGTTTTGTGGGGGACACGACACGATTTTCGGTCCCCGTTACGAGTTCTTCGGGTCCCGCTGGATTTATTTGGGGTTCCCAATGTGAAATTGTTGGCGCCTTGACGCGAATGCTTTTGGCGCCAGCGAAATTTGTTATTCCGGCACGATTTTTGAAGCTCTGGCGCGAGTTTTCGGGGTATTGTGCACTTAGATCGAATCTCGACGAATGAATCCAGCTCAAGCTTTTTTTGCATATGTTTGACATTGAGGGTACCTGTAAAAATTAGGATGACAACATATTTGCTGATTATCGGCATCATATCTTTTCCAGACAATTAAAAAAGCTCAGCATTACCTTATTCCCAACATTTCATTATGCATAATCATGGTTGGAAACCGAAGGAAATATGATTATTTTGTGCAATTTTTTTTCACCACAAAAGTTAGAGAGCCAATTCGTTATCTAATCCGTATCCGTTTACATTTTCCAAACTGTGTCCAATGCGCTCCGTTATCCGCACCAAACGGATATCCTTCCGGATATCCAATCCGTGCAATGCTCTTGCATTTTGTGGGCGTAACTTCAACTGTGGTTCACAGAAGCACTTACCACTGCATGTGTGGTAGAGAAGTGCATGTTTGGGTAGAGTGAAAATGATTGAAATGCATCAAGTCGTTAAAGGGTAATGTCAATTTGAATGATCCTCTTTTATTTAGGGTATTACATAGGGGTAATCAATTCCGGTTGGACAAGCCAAGGCGTAGGACAGTTAAGTACAAACAGGTTTTCAGTCAAAGGGTGGCTGATCAATAGCATAGGCTGACTGCTGATCTGGGGAGTCCCTCATTGAATGCATTCAAAAGTAGTGTGGACATTTTTTTTGGTCGGAGAGTTTTGAGTTATAATTAGTTGTGGATAGGTGTATACTGTGCAGGCCCCTTTAAGCGAGCAGGGAAGAAGTTGAAAATGATTGACGAGGCACTCGACCCACGTGTGTGTTACGCGTTATCGAGTGAATAGGGCTCGATAGATATTGTTAGGTATGTAGAATGTTGGTGGATATCGCACATAGTTTCATTGGAATTTTGGATGAGGCATCGGATGGGATGCAGAGTACCTTTTTATCCAAGCCTATTGTATCTTCCCCTCACAGGTTTAACCCAGATTGGCCCATGTGGCTCTTACCAGGTCTGAACACTTCATGACTTTATGACTTCCCCTCGAGCTGCGGCGGAGTGCGGCTCGGGAATCTCCCAGGCGGTACCGACCCGAAGGCCAGTGTCGCCCGAAGCGCGCCCATGCCACCAAGTCGACACCGGAGCCCCCTCCCCCTCCAAGTATCTGTCGCGAGGAAATCGCAGTGATCATTATTTGTATCCCGTGGAAGCTTATACCTCGGTACGATGCGTAAGCTAACAGGTGGCACACAATTGTTCTTAATCTCCCTTTGTAACATCCAGGAAGGCTACGTTTGAAACGTGAAAGTTTGGGGCGGGGGTTGTTGCAGCCCCCAATATCCCGGTGCTGTATGCCCATGCTCATTACTCTGTTTCGAAGACATTTTTTTTGCAAGGCAGTCGAAGCACAACAGAGGCGCAGCCAAGGAGAGCCCGGACCAACTAACAGTTCATAACTACCCATTTTGCCCACCTTACATTAAGGGAGAGCCAATTGTACAATCCACCGACGGAACTGACATACCTCATCCAGGCCACAGACGTACCCAGCATAGCTCGTCTTCAGCCCAGACGCACCCCGATGTTTTCGTTCACTATACCCCTGCCTCCATTGTACCGTCGCTATCGAATCCCTACCCAGCCCCTGCCGAATCCATGTCGAGCCCCTGCCAAGCCCCTGCCGAGCTTCTGCCAAGCGTCAGCCGAGCGTCACCCAGTCGAGCCCCTGTCACGCCTCTGCCGAGCGTCAGCCGGGCCAGGCTGAGACCCAGCTGAGCCCGTGCCAAGCCCCTGCCAAGCCCCTGCCGAGCGTCAGCCGGGCCCCTGTCGCGCCTCTGCCGAGCGTCAGCCGAGAGTCACCCAGCCGAGCCCCTGTCCCGCACACCCGGAGCGGCCTCCCAGCGGCGGGCGCGGTCCTGTTATCGGCTGGAGGTCGGGTAATAAGACCGGACCGCTGCCCCGGGCCGCGGCGTGTCAACAGCGGAAATTGCCCGCCACGTGTCTGTTTGTGGACAACGGGATAAAGTTGGCCGACGTCAACACGCCGCTGATTGGGGCGCGGCCGCACCGATTGGTGGCGTGACGGACCCAGATGACCGCGCCAGGTCAACGCAGTACCTGCGCAAATTGCCGGGGCGGGGCAGAGATGGACGGTGCGCGTGACCGGGGACGCTGGTGCTGACTGGAGCAGGCCCGACGGCATGCGATGCCAGAGCAATTTGGCCGTTACAATTTTTAGCAAAACGAAGATGTGCAAAGCCGTCAGATGGCACATTCACGAGGTTCACGGCATAGGCAGCTGACAGGCACGAGTTTCTCAGGAAGGCATTCTCGTTATTTCACCTTGGAGGAGATTCCCGTTAGTACTGTCAGCACTATGGCGCCGGTGCCAGGTAGAGAGGACTGAGCAGGGTTAGACATTCAAACGAGACCCGTCCAAACATGTCCTCATGGACCCATGTATACAGCCTGTGCCAGACAGGGCAAAATTGGCGGATTGGACGAATGCTAAACAGGGTCAGATTCCAATTGGGCGAAGCAATAAACGCCACCAATGTTACAATACGTATTTAACATCCCAAAAAGCAACCGGGCCACGTGCTATTTTGTGAGCCGCCTTCGTGTGTACACTCGGTTAGAGTGGGTTGTTCTAGGGTACCTTTACTATGGCTGGCCACTAGTAACGCAAGCTGTGCCGCTTCACACCAATAATTACTGGCAGGCTGCGCCGCTTCACAGTTATGCGTTGCGTGACAATCTACCCGCTTCACTACGGGCAAGTGTCCGAGCCATTGGTGACCATTTGCCCTGCAGCCATGAAGTGAGAAACATGGGTCTACACTGTTCCCGCCTTGCATTTATGTTTGTTTATTTGAGCTTAAGGGCGCCTAAACTGCTAATGGTTATCTAGCGCCCACCGCCTTGCATTCCTCTGTCGGCCAAGAAACATTGGCAGTTCAACGAGCAGGCTACCACTGGACTCCTGTCGACAAGCAACAATTGATAGCTGCATATTTCTGACCCCGGCAACACATAATGAGCCGGAAAGGTTGGAAGAAGCTTGGTTGCAAAGATGTAGCGAAAGGAGGTGGGAGGTTTATGATGCCAATGAAGCATTCTCTGGCCACAAAATAATCATAGAATGTCCAGCATTCATACTTTTTGGAAACATAGTTCGAATTCTACCTGGGGTGGCTTTATGGATCAGGATCCAATTGCTAAGCAGAGCTTGTTGCGTGAACTCTGGCCTCATCAGCCGATCCATGAATTGCAGTTTTACGGTAGAAATCTGGCAAAACGCTTCGCGTGCCGTCAATATTGGCAGTCAAAGACCACACCCTAATCTAACCTAACCAAGCTCCGTGTCATCTAGTTTTATTGAAAGACATGCATTGATAAAACCCGAATGAGTCGGACACAATGTGAAAACATGCGATATGATACGATACGATACAGGCCCAACTTCCCTCACCCGTCCCCCACTTCACCTCGAAGCACGTTAAGCTCTACGTCAAGTTTGGAGGACTACCGAGCGCCCCCCGCTGGACACATGGGAACTTACTGCACCAGTGCTGGTGGCCCCCCTCTACCGAAATCCCTCAATTGGGGCTAAGTATTCCTGCTGCGGGGTATTAAAAATATACTAGGGAACGACAACGAAAAAAGTATGCAGGAATATGGAGCTTAGGAAAATTTTACGATAAAATGAGGACATTTTGGGACCATTGCAGGGATTTTTTTCCGCCGCCAACATGCTAAAATATGCTTTGCCATGCTGGTACCGTGGGAGCTGACTGGACCGGTGATGATGGTGTCCCTGACGAGCAGCCCCTACTGAGTACCGTGGGAGCTGGCCGAACTGTGCTGGTAGCGTCCCTGTCGAGCGGCCCTTGTTGACTACTGCAGAAGCTGACTGGACCGGTGCTGGTAGCGTCGCTGCCGAGCCTGAATACCGTGAGTGACTGGACCGGTGCTGGTGGTGTCATTGCTGATCCACTCCTACTGAGTACCGGTGGAGTCGACCGACCGACGCTATTTGCGTACGGACCGAACGGTTCCTATCGAGTGCCGGGGAAGCTGACCAGACCGGTGCTGGAGGCATCCCTGCCGAGCGACGCATGCTGAGTTTGGGCGTGCTGACCGCGCGACGCTGGTGGCGTACGAGTCGAGCGGTCCCTACTGTGCACCGTGGGAGCTGACTGGACCCGTGCTAGCATTCCTGCCGAGTACAGTGGGAGCTGATCCGATCGGTACTGGCGGCGTGCGAGCCGAGTGGCTCCTACTGAGTATCGAGGAAGCTGACTGAACCGGTGCTGGTGTCGTTTCTGTCGAGCCGACACTACTAAGTACCGTGGGAGTTAACCGGACCGGTGCTGATGACGTCCCTGCCGAGTTGCCTTTACTGGGTACCGGGGAGCTGACAAGACCGGTGCTGGTTGCGTCCCTGCCCAGCGGCCCCCTAGTGGGTACCAGTACCGTGGGAGTTGACCGGACTGCTGCTGGTGGCGTCTATGCTGAGCGGTTCCTACTCAGCTGCGGGAAAGCTGATCGGACCGGTGATGGTGGCGTCTCTGCCGAGCGACTCATGCTCAGTACCGGGAAAGCTGATCGGACCGGTGTTGGTGGCGTTCCTGCCGAGTCGCCCTTACTGGGTACCAGGGGAGCTGAACAGACCGTTGCTGGTGGTATCCGTGCCAATGGGACTCTGCTGAGTACCGGCGTGAGCTGACTTGACGGGTGTTGGTGTTATCTCTGCTGAACCACCCCTACTGGGTACAGTTGGAGTTTACCGGATCGGGGCTGGTGACGTTCCTGGCGAGCCGCCGCTACTGAGTACCGTGGGAGCTGACCAGAACGGTGCTGGTGACGTACGCGCCGAATGGCTGCTACTGAGTACCGTGGAAGCTGACTGGACCATTGCTGGTGGCGTTCTGTCGAGCCGCCACTTCTTGGTACTGGGGGAGCTGACCGGACCGGTGCTGGTGGCGTCTCTGCTGAGCGGCCCTTACTGAGCACCGGTGGAGCTGATCGGCCGATGTTGGTGGGCATCGGCCAAGCGTTCTCCATATGGGGCAGGACCTGGTCATGCTGATGATGGTAGCGTCTTACTATTTCTGTGGTACCGTAGTGTATTGGTCATGGTGCGACGGTTCCAGATATCGAGCAGCACGCCGATTCCCGTGTGAACATCAGTCTGTTTTTTGGGGGCATTTGAATCGTACTGCATGCCGTTAACCGCTACGAGTAAGGATTCGTAACTGTGAATCAGGAAATCGGACCGGGTGTTGCCGAACTTCGGCCATATTTGCTGGATTTTCACTTATTCGTCTTTTACTAGCATTGCAGTTGGTTTCAGAAAAAGTCCGGTTCGAACAATTTTTCAAACAAAACTTGGCATCCTTTACGGTTTCAAACTGCCATTTTCTTTGTCTTCCGGCGGTGGCCGCTTCATGATGGCTAATATTAGGCTGAGGTTCATCTATTCGTGTAGCCATTCAGTTAATTGTCAAATTCCAGCCTTAATGGTACACTTGTGTAGATATGAAAATGCCTTGTACGCTTTACTCACGATATTAACACCACATAAAAATATTTACCGTTTTGTAGTTTCCTCTGAAGGTAAAATGAATAGCGATTCGAAACACGATGTTCATTTGGACGCAATCAGGCATGGCACCCCTCCCCAAAGACATGTTCCACAAAACAGAATATACATTGCGTTATGAGGTTAGTATATTGTTTCGCGATAAGATGCCTAGGAAGTCTTCTTATGCCTCATCAGGAAAGGCAATCTTAACATAGTGATCATGATGGTCATATGTTCACGATTATAATGGTCTTGAAAGTTCAATATTTGCAAGCGGGAATATGGAAGGTCCAACTTAGTCTCGGCACTATGAAGGAATAGTGAATACGTGGATTATAGATAATACTGTGAAAACGAAAGCTGTTTTAGATAAAAATTGGAATCGGGTGCAACTCCAGTTATGGTATGTTATAGGTTTATAGGATTTTACCATACCATTGGACCGATCAGTATTGGTCACCTACCGGTGTGACATAGTGCTGCGTCAGGTGACGTCGAGTCCTCTCCGCTGGTGCCAATCCATAGCTGCTGACGTGACGAGCAATAGAGGTATTGACATAACGTAGCCCACAGTCTAACAGTAGGCTCTCTAGCTTTCCCGCAACTGAGTAGGAACCGCTCGGCATAGACGCCACCAACAGCAGTCCGGTCAACTCCCACGGTACTGGTACCCACTAGGGGGCCGCTCGGTAGGGACGCAACTAGCACCGGTCTTGTTAGCTCCCCCGGTACCCAGTAAAGGCAACTCGGCAGGGACGTCCTCAGCACCGGTCCGGTTAACTACCACGGTACTTAGTGGTGTCGGCTCGACAGAAACGACACCAGCACCGGTTCAGTCAGCTTCCTCGATACTCAGTAGGAGCCACTCGGCTCGCACGCCGCCAGTACCGATCGGATCAGCTCCCACTGTACTCGGCAGGAATGCTAGCACGGGTCCAGTCAGCTCCCACGGTGCACAGTAGGGACCGCTCGGCTCGTACGCCACCAGCGTCGCGCGGTCAGCACGCCCAAACTCAGCATGCGTCGCTCGACAGGGATGCCACCAGCACCGGTCTGGTCAGCTTCCCCGGTACTCGGTAGGAACCGTTCGGTCCGTACGCCAATAGCGTCGGTCGGTCGACTCCACCTGTACTCAGTAGGAGTGGATCAGCAATGACACCACCAGCACCGGTCCAGTCACTCACGGTATTCAGGCTCGGCAGCGACGCTACCAGCACCGGTCCAGTCAGCTTCTGCAGTAGTCAACAAGGGTCGCTCGACAGGGACGCCACCAGCACAGTTCGGCCAGCTCCCACGGTACTCAGAAGGGACGGCTCTTTAGGGACGCCATCATGACCGGTCCAGTCAGCTCCCACGGTACTCAGCATGGCAAAGCATATTTAGCATGTTTTTAACATTCGGGTTTTATCAATGCATGTTTTGCAATAATACTAGATGACACGGAGCTTGGTTAGGTTAGGTTAGGGTGTGGTCTTTGACTGCCAAGAATGGATTGAAAAACAAGGTATATTATGGAATCCCCCTTTTGCTGCTCCCCACTACTGCGCAGTCTGGGTGGTAGCGGAAAAATGAAGGACACCAGGTATTTCAGACAATTCTCCTTAGGTAGCGGATTGCGGTCGCACCAAGCAGCAGCTGATGTTGAAAGAAATTTCACGATGCTCCGTGATCGTGACTTCGAAGTACTGAAACACGTTCCAAGGGTAGGGAGAAGGGAAGTATTGGTTTGT
The DNA here is from genome assembly GCA_034440615.1 of Ashinkailepas kermadecensis. NCBI lineage: Eukaryota > Metazoa > Arthropoda > Thecostraca > Neolepadidae > Ashinkailepas > Ashinkailepas kermadecensis. Next base: position 74,676 of record JAOTOM010002655.1, read on the forward strand.
TTGTTTTATTGGGTTGGGCACTTCGGCCTGCTCAGGCCATTTCGTGCCGTGAGTAGAATGAATGAAATTTATGTTATGACAGTCAATTTATAACTCTTGAAGCAAGTTGGTTTTTCGGAGAAAAATTAAAAGGAGAATGATGAGAAAAGGGTGTGTATCTCCTAATAGTGTGGGCAAAGAAAAAGGGGTGTTGTGTGTACGGCAGTAGTTGGTAAGTGCTTTTCGATGTTCATGGTATTTTTGACAGTGTAGGAGAATATGTGAAACGGCAAGATGAGTGTTGCATGATGGGCATGAAGGTCGTGGTGAAGCAAGGTAAATATATCGATGGGTGAGAAAGGTGTGACCTATGCGGAGCCGTGATAGGACTTTTTCTTCCTGTCTGTTTTTTTCTATGATGTGGTCCAGTTTTCGATGACAGGTTTGATAAGACGTAATTGTGTGTAGTTTGTGGTTTCAGTCCATTGGTGGTTCCAAAAATGTCGAATGTTATGTCTTATTGTTGATTTGATGGTGTCAAAATGTGGTGGGATTTCTGTGATGTGTGGTAATTGTAATGATTGTTTTGCGAAATGATCTGCTTCCTCGTTTCCTGGGATACCACAGTGACTGGGCACCCACAGGAAACGGACCTTCATGCCCATCAGATGAAGTGTTTCAAGTGTGTCGTAAATGGAAATATGGCAATGGTGTGAAAAGGAAAGTGAAGAAAGAGATTGAAGAACAGATTTTGAGTCGGAACAAATGACGACATGGCGCATGGGGTGACATATTGAACGGTTGCGAACATAGCGAAGGGCAATGAGAATGGCTTGAAATTCGGCGATGAAAATGGAGGTCCCGTCTGGTAAGCGATGCTGTTTTGTGTGTGTACCTGAGACAATGGCATTTCCTGCGCAATTTGCGTTTTTGGATCCGTCAGTGAAAACAAAAGGAACATGGCGATAACGAGAACGAAACTGGTGGAATTTTTGTTTGGCGTATTCTGGACAAAGTTGTGATTTTGGAGTGGTGGTGAGATAGAAAATATGTCTTTCGGTCATCTGCCACGGTGGTGTAGTTGGTGGAGAGAGAGCAGTAATATGTGGAATGTTGTATTGGAGTTGTGTGGAAAATGTTTTAATGCGTGAAGCTATGGTAAGGCCGGTTCGCTTTTCGGCGGGACCTAAATATTCGTGGTGTAGGGTTTGGGAGAATATGTAAAGATGCGTGTGTGGGGTGGTGTTCTCTAAATTGAACTTTTGCGGCAACCTGAGTGTTTGTTCAATTCTTCGGAGAGCTAATGGTGGAATTCCTGATTCGATTTGTAAAGAAGTAATGGGAGACGTGGTCATTGCACCGAGGGCTAAACGGATGAATTTATTTTGTATGGTGTCCAAAAGTTTCAAAGCGGAGGTACTGGCACCGGCGTAGACTAGTGACCCATATTCTATGATGGGAAGAACTAAGGATTTGTAGAGATGTAAAAGCGTATGACGATCGGCTCCGAATGAGGAAGAAGTAATACAGCGAAATAAATTGAGTCGGTGAAAACATTTGGTCTGAACGTGTTTGATGTGTTGATACATGGAGAGTCTACGATAAAAAATAATGCCTAGAAATTTAAATGAATTTACAAAAAGTATGGTGTTGTTACCGAGGTGAAGCGGTGTGTCTGGGTTCGGGCAGGGTGTCGATTTGCTAAATATTAGTGTTGCTGATTTTGGGGCCGAAAAAAGGAAGCCATACTTTAGGGACCATTCGTGTACTCGGTCAAGTGCGTTTTGTAATCGAATTAAACAATGTTCATAATTTTTGCCGGAGCACCAAATCGCACTATCGTCCGCAAATAGCGAGTATGATAGATTGACAGGCATGTTATCGAAAACATCATTAATGATGATGTTGAATAATACTGGTACAACTCCCTGTGGTAATCCGTTCTTAAGAAAACGTGGATCGGAAATCGCTGACCTGCACCGGAGATGAAAATGACGGGAACCGGACACAAATCCTATCAAATAATTAGCTAAATTTCCTTTGACGCCGAAGTGAAGAAGTTTGGAACTTGATGCCGGTTTGTATACCATATCATACGCTTTACTAATGTCTAAAAATACTGCAATGTTGTGTTCATGTTTTTTTTATAACCAAGGCGTATGTCAGTTTCTAATCGAATGAGATGATCTATTGTACTATAGCCATGACGAAAACCGCATTGAATTAGAGATAACAGATGATTTGTTTCTAAGTACCAGGTCAGTCTTTTTACAATCATACGTTCTAAACGTTTTCCTAGACAACTGGTGAGAGCGATGGGTCTGAAATTGTTGGAGTTGCTGTGGTTTTTGCCTGGTTTTGGAATAGGGATGATGAGGGCTTCCTTCCAGGCTTCGGGGAAAGTATGGCCAGACCATAATGCATTAAATGTTTGTAAGATGCAATGTTTTGTATTGTTGGATAAATGTCTGAAAAAGGAATAATGTAAATTGTCGGGACCTACAGAAGTATTACCGGCTGAGGAAATTGCAGTATCTAGTTCTGAAACTTGAAACGGGATATTGTATGTTTCAGTGTTGTCCGAATCGAATTGTGCCAAATCGGTGTGAAATGTGTGTTGTGCATTTTGGAGAAATTCCGGTCTGTAGTTGTTGTCAGAGCTATTGTGAGCCATGGTGTCCGCTATTGTATTTACTATTGTTTGTGGGTCTGTAATTGTGGTGTTTTGAATTTTGAGTGCCGGGAGTGATTTAAATGGAGTGCGTCCTGATAATCTGCGGATTAACTGCCAGATTTTGTTTAAATGTGTTCGAGAGGTGAGTTGGTGTAAATAAGATGACCATGAACGGCGACGAGCTTCGCGAATGATGCGGCGTGTCTTCGCACGTTCATAATTACGGTTGACTAAATTTTGCTGGTCGGGATGGCGTAAATATTTTATAAATGCTCTCTTTGAAAGGTTTTGGTAGTGGAATAGCGGTGGAAGCTGCTTCGAGAAGAGTTTTGGGAACTTGGTTGATGTTTTCGACGGGAGAAATGTTGTGGTTGTATTGAATATGTGAAAGTTCCTGAAAAGTTGTCCAATCGGCCTTCGGAATTTTCCAGTGAGGGATAAAACTGGGTGTCGTATCTGCCGCAGTTGAAAATGTGGGTGTTAATTTAATGGGGTAATGATCGCTGTCATGAATATCAGTGTCTATGGTCCAATCATAATCATTGGCCAGAGTTGGAGAGCATATTTATAAATCAATAGCTGTTTCTGTGTTATGTCCAAGGTGAAAAAGGTTGGTTCTTCGGTGTTCAGTAATACTAAATTATGTCGGTCTAAAATTTGTTCAATGATGCGGCCACGAGTGTCTGTAAGTGTGCGTGTTCTATCCCACGCTGGGCTATGGGCATTAAAATCGCCAAGTAATATGAAAGGATTCTTGAATTGTGTTATGAGGTTGTCTAATTGTATCAAAATGTTTGTGTTATCTGTTTGTGGTGGAATATAAATGGAACATTCATCCACATTCCTGCCATGCAAACGCAAAGTACAAGCTACGGCTTGTAAAGGTGAATTCAGTGTAATTTGTGTATGTGTAAAATCATTGTTGATGTACAGTGCTGTACCGCCACTGCGATGTGGTCCACGGACCTCATCGTGACGGTACAGTGAGTAATTGGAAAGATTGAAGTTATATGTATCTGTAGGCAAAAACCATGTTTCTTGAAGTGCTATGAGAATAGGTGCGAGAATATTGAGAACAAAAATTTCATTTCGGCCCATTTGGATAATAGACTATGGCAATTCCATTGGAGAAATATGGTCATTGGTGCGAATTAATGGCACCTTCCGGTGCCTGGCGCAGCCACGATTGAAGTTCAGGTGGGTACGTATGTTGATTGCGGCCGGCGGTGGTTGGCTCGCTCGAGCCGTCCGGCCGACCGGTGACCTTGGCAGAATCACGCCGTCCGGCCACTGCCGCGGGGGACGCCCGCCGGCCGGGAGTCGGTCGGGTCACGTGGGCGCCGGCCGGCGCTGGGCCGGACCGCCGGCCCGTTGACGGGGAACGATAATTTGCTCCCGCAGCGGAGTGACTGCGGGGCCTATCACTCCTCCCTGGAGTGGTCCGTTTGTTTGGAGCCGGAGTGGTTTGAGTGTTGGGAGCCAGGGTGGTTTGTGTCGGAGTGGTCTGAGTGTTGGGAGCCAGGGTGGTTTGTGTCGGTGTGGTCAGTGGAGTAAGTTTTTTTAGTAGAGCTAAACCGGGAATCATGTCTGTTTGCATCGAGGCAGAAGTAGTGTTGACGCGACGTGTGGGGGAGCAACGGTGGCTGCCTGAGCATACGTTTTCGTTGACGGGGAGGTGGCTTCGACAGACCGTCGGGCCTGGGGGTAGGACATCCCGGTCGTGGCCTTCACAGCGCAGACCTCCTTCTCCTTGCGCCATACTGGACAGAGGGGTGATGTGGTCAGGTGGTCGGGTGTGTTGCAGTTAAAACAGTGGACAGGTTTGGAGCAGGTGGAATCAGGATGTGGTGATTCACCACACTTTGGGCAGCGTGCTGTTTGGCGACAAGTCTTGCTGCCATGCCCAAAGCGCTGACAATTGAAACAGCGAAGAGGATTAGGAATAAAGACACGGACTTGGAATCGTAGGTATCCGGCGAGTAGGGTCTTGGGAAGAGTGGTAGAATTGAAGGTAAGGACAAGGAGGCTCGTATCACGTTTCTGGCCATCTTTGAAGGATGTGATGCGGCGGACGTGGGTCACCCCCTCCGGCCTGAGCTCCGCTTGAATATCTTCCTCCGACATGAAGCGGAGCTCCGGCGCGAAGACGGTGCCCTTGGTGGAATTGCGGTTGGAGTGGAGTGAAATGGTCACGGATTTACCACAAAATGTGGTGGTGTGGAGGAGGGCTTTGTTTTGGGCTCGGGATTGGGTTTTAATGACCAAGGTGCCGTTCGCAGGGGCTTCAATGTCGGGATTGGCTAGGGAGCAGATGGCAAGGAGTTGTTTAGTCGGCCAGAAAACGTTGATACGGCGGAAGGAAACGGATTCCTCGACAGGCTTGACTACAATGTAAGAACCAGCACTGTCGAGGTAGGGTTCAATGGGTTCAGGTTGGGATGAAGTGGTCTGGTTCGAGCGTGGGTCAGCGGCGTGGAGAGTGATGGTCTGGTCTGGATTGCGAGGTGAGGCCGTGGTCTTGGGACGAGCAGGGTTCGGCGAGGCGCAAAGGGCTTCCATGGCGTCATCGAGGGGAATAGTTCGGCGCGGGTCATCAACAATTCCATCAATCGAGGGAGCATCAGAGGCCAGGTCCGTGTTCGTGCGATGGTTGTCAGATGTGGTCAGAGGAGGAAAATCCGAGTCCGAGTCCGCTGGCGAGCATGGGTCCGTATCTTTTTTTCGTTTTTTCCCCATCACGGGGAAAAAAGTCCTATCTAGTGTAATATAAACAAAGATAACGGACACACAGAAACTCAGGGAACGGAAATACGACGACGACGAAAAACGGGTGGGGTGACGGGTGTCACCCCACTAGAAAATAAATGCGAAAAGAGCGACGGGTGTCACCCCACGAAAATGAAAAATAAACTGCTATAACCAGCAGTCAGTCAGGCCAAAACTGGCACGGCGGAATAATCAGTAGGCTCTGGCAATATGTCACCTGATAGCACTGAATATCCATGAAGTATTGGACGTCCACAGGGAATATACGTTGCTTCCTAGCGGACGTCAAGTTATGTCATGCTACTTGATGGCACGCGCCAGACTCATAATCATTGAGTCGTGGCTGTGATAAACGACGGTACCGCGCAGGGCGTCTGAGAAGACGATATCGATGGGTGTGAAGCGGTCCTCGCATGTGGTGGATGGCAAGAACCTTCCCACACGGTCCTCTGTATTCACACCACGTTCGCACAGTATACACACCGGCAGGGGCGGACGGAGGGAATTTGATTAATACCGTATTTTTGTTCTGAAGGCGCGCCATTTCTCCGGATGGGGTGCCATTTATCTGGATGGGGTGCCTTTTCTACTCTGAGAGGTGCCTTCTGCTGAAAAACGAACTAAGCGAGGAAAGGAGCACACGCCCGCAGTTGTCCCCTCTGGTTGCGCCCGTGCAAAGTAGGTCCTCGGTATTCAGTTGCACTCTGATGGCCTACCACGATGTTTTTCTCCACAACCAAATAGGCAGTACATGACAGGACATGCACGACTACTACCGTGCCAAGTCTGAACCTTGCCAGCTGGTGCCTTCATATGGCCCTCGATAGTCGGTTGCCAGTCATAGTCCTCGCTTTCCACGCCTTACACGTATAGGTGTGTGTGTGTGTGTGTGTCAGCTCCCCAGAACGCCGACCAGGTGGGAACAGCCCCAGACATTCGCTTCCACATCACTGGGCTTGGCGCCTCTCCTAGGAGAAGGTGACAGGGGTGTCGAACCAATATTAAGTCGACAAATACCTCTGTTCGTTACTCTCCATGCCAATATTCGCTAGTTGTCAGAGTACGGTAGAGTGGCTGGTTACAGACAACTATGGAAATGTGTGATGGACCACGGTCGAAGTACCCTCAGGTCGCTGGGGCTTACACAAATACAAAGCCCCCCCCCCCCCACCTCCGATTTTTGCCACTATTTTTTGGGCGCAAGAAAATAAGAAATGAATACATAAAACTCGCAAGGACAGTGGGCAATGCTATTCGTCCCCTACTACATAATACAAAATGGATAATTCCTCGGTAGCTGGCCGATATAACAGTCCAACAAAATCGCAAAGCAAGTTTCAGTCTTCAGAGTGGTTAAGTTGTTGAGCTCTGGATACCAAGGTTTCGGGCTCAACACTCACACAATTCGGGACACTTCCCAATCCCGCGGCCCGCCGGAGAAACAGTGCGTGCGGCGCCATTAGCCGTGATCATGCATAAAGTGCGTCGTAAACCGTCCAATATACAAACAAACAAACAAACAAAAATAAGGTGTCAATCGCGAGATCTCGTCCCACCTCACACGTCTGTTTTGTTTCGTCTCTCTAGCACGCTCCATATGGAAGCGCTACGGGGGTCGCACCGCACCCCTTGGGTTCTTTTACGACGCATTCAACCGTTAGGTTACATAGCGTCGCCAACCTCTCACGCCGATTGGTCGCGGGTGGACTCGGTAAATGCCGTCGGTTGTGAGATTCGAACCCACAATCTTGCGATCAAGAGTCCGCACCGCACCCCCTCCCCACTTTCACTGGCGAAGGTGGCGGAAAGCTGCATACGGTTGAGGGTTATAATGAAGTGGAAGCAAGTTGCAAAATGCAAGCATTTTGCTTTCGTGTGCAAGCACACACGAAAAAAAATGCGCGCATAGCAAATCCCTTCTGACCATAAAATAAAAAAAAAATATTCTTTTCTGGCAACGCCAAAATCTATCCAAAGCATCAAGGAAATGACAGCCATTCAAAAAGGATTTACGACAGACAATCCCGGCAAATGAACTATATTTGGCTGTATTTGGCTTCCATGTAATGAGCTGAAACTTTTCCTTCAATTGTGTGTCGCATACAGCCAACTATAGTCAGATGACGGTTCGCTGTGCTGGAAAATTTGGTGAGCTTTGGTGATAATATGGTGAGGCTTGGTTCGGGCTCATTCATTCTGAAGTAGTATCTTTGACTTAACTTCCACGCAATCATCATCATCACGTACAATTTCGCCCACAATTAGCAACATTGAGAATTTGTCTAGGAAATGCACATTGACGGAGCCGGCAAGGTTCTTCAGCAAAACATAAAAATAACGGAACTTTTACGGATGAAAGCGCTCACCAGGCCCTGAATAGCGTGCGGATCCAATAATCACCAACAACAGGACAAACAGTCCAGAGCCTCTCATTTGGCAATTTGGGCATCCATATTCATGGCAGACATAAAATTCAAACAGTAATTGTAGTCTGCCGGATCGGACTGAAAATGGAAGCACTGTAGTATTATTGTGCTTAATGGAATACTTGAGTGTTCACCGTATACATATGATATGGTCGCCTTCGAACCAGCTGAAACCACATCATGGAAATCAATTCTGCTGGAAACAGTTTTCATCGCTAAATTTATACCTTTTCAGTGCCGGACAGTTCAAATACTCTTTGGACAACCTAACAAGCATCAGTGGAGGATTGCAGTGAACGTTAGGATGACAAATGACGTTTTTGATGCCATTCTTCTATGGATTCCATGCCAAATCTCAGCAGCATTGGTGTGGCATAGACATCGGAACTACGACGGTAGGAGACGGGAAAGGATGTGCTGCCCTGCCTGAAAAGATGTGGTAATGTAATTTCATGATCCATTTAAATACATATTCTACAATTGAAAAAAAAACTACTATTGATACTTGTTTTCAGAATGTCAACTGGGTACCTGAGATCCTCAGATTCAACATAATTTTGTCCCTCAACATAGTCAGCTCCTCAGATGCGTACCTGCAAAATCAGGTTGAATTTATGAATGTGTTGAATTTTAATTTGTGAATGGTAGAGCTTTCCAAAAACACTCGTTTCCGTTTTTGGAACCACTCATATTTGGCTTCTCATATTTGTTGGGTCCATATTGTGTTTTTGGTCCAGAATGTCTAGTGTTCGCCATAGACTTGATATTAAATTTTCTTTGAGCATGCATGCTGAAACCTCTCCCCTCGGGTCCAAACCCACATATGTAGCACTAATTTCTATTCCAATGTCTTCCATAGAACAACACGGTTTGTTAGATTTCCAACCTAGGTCTTGCTCGCGGGGATCTGCTTTCCCATGTCTAGAAGAACCGTGGCTTTCCCGACTTGCTCGAACTTCCACCTGTGAGAATGTATAGGTGGCGCTAGTGAAGTCAATTGGTTATAGGTGACGCTAGAAACATTGTATGCACCAAACCTTCGCATGGATACTGCCACTGTATACAAAACGACACTGGCTACCTGATACAGGGCAGCTAGCTCCATATAAAAAAATCAGTTGCGATATTACCTTGTTTATGGTATAAATATTATTCGTGTAAACGACTAAAAGCCAAGTAGCTTCGTAATGAAGCTTCCTGTCATCTTTCACTGGAACAATTTAATTTATACTATCAAATCTGGATCAAAGAACCATAAAGGAGAAGGAAGAGAACGTAATGAAACATATACCAAATATAACCGGTGATTCACGAAGTAGAACACTTTTAATACGATTAATATCTTCCTTTTGACCGCCGGCCAACACATCCTCTGGTAGCTCAGTTGGTAGAGCGGTGGACTGTAGGGGCTTCACAGACATCCATAGGTCGCTGGTTCAAATCCGGCCCGGAGGACTTTTTCCTCGGCGACTTCAAGTGGGCGAGAGCGTAATGTTTTCGTATTTCGTATATTTTCGTTACTCTCATCTAGTCCTCTTAATTTGACACATTCAAGGATGTTCATACCATTTAACGGACTCCATAACAATAGGTTGCGTATTTGCGTATTATTGGCGTATCTAAGGCAGACGCCGCCACCGCCCAGCTTTTCGAATATATAATGGGGTTACACCATGGCACGAAATCTCGTCCAGCGGGCTAGAGGAGACACTGCAGTTGGATGGGCAAACAGGCCCTGATACCAAATCACGGTGGCGCCCAAGTCACCGGCACCATCCAAATCCCAGTATTCGAAATGAGCACACATCTAGCTCGCCTGGTGTTCGAGGAATCGAGGTCAGGGGTTTCTACAAGAAGCGGAGGGTTTTGGCAGTCGGTCAGGGGTGTCGTTTTGTATGTGCTGAGGGGAGCAACTGGCCCTCAATCAGACTGACGCTCAACCATTGAGCCAATGGAGACTCCCTTCCAGAACGCTTGAGTGCACCCCGCCCCCTCGCTCAACGAATTTTTTTTTGTTCAGCCGATGACGCCCCTCTGGAGAAAAACGACATCAAATACATCATTTCCCCCAAGCCAGTTTCCCAAAGTGACACCCATGCAGTCGGTGGGTCAAATAGGTCGACCAACCGCGCAGTTTCTGAAATCCGAGGTGCTCTGATAGCAGGTGAGGTTCAGCGAATACCATTGAAGAAGTCTTGCGGAACCGGAACTCATGAGACGAAGCGAAGAGCACAGCATCACCTCTCATTGTTTTGCCTAATAACGACTCATTAGAACAGGCTGTACAAATCCCCTTGGAACACCCAAAAAACAAAACAAAAACAAACAAAAACATGATAGACAGCGGCAGTAAGCAGTTCCTGAAGCAAGGTGTAGACATATACAGCACACATGCACAGAGGCTTAGGCAAGGGGTCCAGGGGTCCCGCTCCCCTCCCCTAACAACCAAAAATACACTAGATGAAACAAGATATTTGAGACTTTCACCATGCACACGCAAAGCCGAAAGTGTTCTCTGTTTCTGAACTTCTTTTTCTTCTCTTTTTTGCGGCGGGGGGGGGTGTCTGGCCCCTTAAGAAAATCCCGGCTCCACCATTTGTACACACAACAACGCATATATGCATATATCAGGGGATAATCGGGGAATTTGGAACCGGGAGTGGGGCATTGTATCTGCAGGAGCCCAATCGGCTGAAAAATTAGCTGGGCAATATATATGTATGCATGCATACATACATCCAAGCACACATACGTACACACACACATATATATATATATATATACATATGTGTGTGTGTGTGTGTGTGTGTGTGTGTGTGTGTGTGTGTGTGTGTGTGTGTCTGTGTGTGTGTGTGTGTGTGTGTGTGTTTGTTTGTTTGTAAACACAAGGCAGCAAATATCTCAGTTTTCCCAAATAGTGAGCCCTCGACTAATGGGAATAGAGTGGAGGAAAAGGCAGAACTGTATAAAAAAAAGCTCACCGAACTGGATTTCTGTCATTGACCATACCACCCTGTCAATAATTTGTATTTTTCTATATTTCTCGTTGGTAGGCAAGATACAAGTGGAGGCTGAATGTTTGACAACGAAATGGTGTTAACTATTTGGTCTTTCAAAATAATTTTCAACTTGCCTTTGAATGTCATGATTCATGACATGAGTCACAGATATTCTTTCACATTTATTGAATAAATGTGAAAGAATGTCTGTGACTTCCAAAATTTGGGCATGTACGTCGCCGTGGATTTTTGGATACGAGTGGGAGGGGAAGGGGGTGGGGTGATTGAGTGTTTAAATCGATTATTTCCTTGAACGCCATATAGGTGCTGAAGTAAAATTTCACGACGCTTGGGGGGGGAGGAGGACGCTTCCTCTCCGCCTGCCGGGGTGGCACCTCCCATGAATCTGGACTTACATGCCGGTAATACCTAGTATACTGTAGTGGTACCACTGCAGTGGAACATGTTTTTTTTTATATAGGCAACGCGTTGCCTATAACAAAAAAACTAGGAGTACATTTACCAATCCTCGATGTGCTTCAGCTCTCTTGATATTCCTTACCTGATTCCAATATTTACAAATTATAACTACAAATTAGATAACTAAACTGAAAGCCTGGAGGTACCAAATGGAAGTTTTGATATCAAAATAAAAGAACGAATGATCACATCCCAATACAACGACCAGAAAATTATCCTTCTGAAGTATCGAATTCCAAACTACAAATAAATCATGGGCCTGTGCAACAATCCCGGCCCAAGTAGAACACATTTCGTTTTATAAATAAAAATGCAAAATTGTTGGCAGTGAACAGGTAGTTATTGTAGTTTCGGGGCGCATCGACTACATAGGGCATATAGCGCCCACAACTTAGTCACTTAAACATCGAAACAAGTGAACGTCAGCTTAGGCAAATAGTTACGAGTAACGATGTCGAATCTTTCCTGTCATAAAACTGGCATCAGCCACGTAAGCATGAGCATGTTAATAACGAGTGTAGATCCCGGAAAAGTTTATTCCCAAGAGGAATTTGAAAAGCTGTCCTGAGTAAACAATGTCAACTTCATCCCCTAATACTTCCCGAAGTGAGGCAGAGGCACGTCCAAAGTGACGTCTCCGTGCGTGGGCAAGCCGGGTCATAAGACTGAGATGTGTCGCACTGACATTGGAGCGGCGCACCTGGGGCACAGCGGCGCCTCGTCACCACCCAGAAGACACCGGTGTGTCGCACAGGCATGTCCCACACGCAGGCGACACAGAGACACCTCGTGGCGTCTGTTTCGGTGTGAAGATGAAGCCCATTCACCAATACAGGCCTTGACAGTTCTGAGCCTATTATTTGTTCAAGCTTGCCTGCCACTTCCTGGAAACAAAAACCTTGGACGTCTGAGTAAAAGTCCCTAGTAGGATGCGGGAGGGAAAGTGTGCACTGAGCCCGTGCACCTCGTTTCGCTGCAGCATCTGTGGCCTCCTTCCCACAGATCCTCACACGGCTCGGAATCTAACATAGGACAACTCTTATCCAAGCGCAGGTCATGGATGTAAGCCTACGTAAAATATCTTGTGCAATTGGATTCGACGGGTAAAACGCATTTAGAGTCGTAAGACTACTAAGCGAATCGGTTTAAATTCTCGGGAAAGACTTCGCACTTGTTGAGACATGACAGCGAAATGTCAGTATCTGGTGATGTCAGTGTCCAGAGAGGGATTTGCTCCTTGGTGAAGACATCAACCTCGTGGTTACGCATGAACATTGTTCATCAACAAATTACGTGATGTCAAGCACTTGGTAGATCAAATTGCAGTCGTTTGGATCACAGAATTATACTCTGGTGTTTCCCATTCTTGAAAAATAAGTAAAACGTACAGGATTCAATAGGTGGATAAAACTGACGGAGTCCAACATTTCCGACGGCCTCATACCCAATTACTCTTGAAATGTTATAGTGTTCGGATCCACGCTTGTGTACCGAACTTACGCTTTCATCCCATTTCAAAATACTCCAAGGACTATTTTAAGTCAAAATTACTGGGCAGCGCCGCGGCGGCAATCCACCCAGTCTCCATCCCCCAATCAGAAAACATTTTGGAGACTTTGTTTTGGGGCCACGGAGTGACAAAATAAAAACTTGCACAATTTAAGGTCACTCAAGCCAGGGGCATTTCTGAAGAATTTTGTTTTTTGATTAGGAGAGGAAGGGGGATGGCGCCCATCAGCGGATGCGGGACCACCATCCGAGGAAACCAGACTCCGAGTCCCCCAGTAATACTAAAGCAATGAGGAATGGCCTCTGACTGGGGGAGGGGAGGGGGCACGATCATGACTGGAAGACGACGGCTCCCAAAGCTAACATGCTAGAGGCCCTGATGCAGGCTCTTAGTAACCTGAATGACGTGACATTTACAAAGTACTTTACAAGATGGATGATTGGGCGTGATAAAACCTAGGCAAGCTGGTCCATCCATAATTACTCTTTTCGTTAAAAGAAGAGTGATATGTGCACCCGTGGTCAGGGGCCGATGCTGAAGCCCGGCTGGAAATGGGGGAGGGGGAATTCCAATGTTTTCTCCGAATTCGTAGCACTCATCTGATTTAAACAGCTTGATCATTCGTCTGGTCTGTTTAAGACAATATTTATATCAACAAATGTTCTTAGATTTCGAGAAAATACCATTTCATTACAAAATATCGGCAAAATTGGTCTCTTGCGAAGGGGGGACATGGCCCCTTTGCTCCCTGGATTTGTCCTTATCCGTGGTCATCACACAAAGCATTGTTCCCTCTAGGAAGGAGGGGCGGCGCTGTGGATGTAAAAAATGGAAGAACAACCTAGAATAAGCAGTTCCGCTTGAATATATAGATTAAAAATAGTATATGTACATACATACATACATACATATATATATACATATATATATATATATATATATATATATATATATATATATATATATATATATATATATATTTATATATATATATATAAGTATATATGTATATATGTATATATATATATATATATATATATATATATATATATATATATATATATATATATATATATATATATATATATATATATATATATATATATATATATATATATATATATATATATATATATATATATATATATATATATATATATATATATATATATATATATATATATATATATATATATATATATATATATATATATATATATATATATATGATTAGCCTCACATTCAATGTCATCTCAGGGTTTGAGACTCCGCCATCCCTTTACTCTTCTAGGTAAACGCATGACGCAGCATCACTTCACTATGAACCATCCGGAAGCAAATGTCAATTTCATCATAGACATCCTAGATACAGCGAGAGAAGGCGCGGACTTGAAATTTAAAATTTTAGACTTTCTTTTATTCGTGGGCTTAAACCAGTTATTAAATCCAACGAATCGCCATGTCATGTAACGCGAGTAGTCAACTTCGGATCCCTCTCTCGGAATGCATTTGACTGCCATGTATGCTGGGGTGCGGGCTACGGGCGGACTGCTGACATTGGGCCGGCGCGCTGACATCGGCCGTCGACGCCACGGGCCGCGGCGGCCACCTACATTACGTTTAAGTCAGATGCGGTGCCGGCGTGCCGACGGTCGGCCAGCGGATGCTGTGTCACTGCACCATGACGTAGTCGAAAGTGATTGCGCCGTGTTACCATTGTGACACCCGTGTCAGTGTGGCCGGGTGGTGCGCGACTGGCCCTGGTCAGGCAGTCGCAGGGAAGCTGAGGTCAGTCGGGGCTGGTCAGCCGGAGAGGTGAGAGGGAGGTGTGTTGTTGAAGCAAGTTGGTATGCTGTAGCCCTGGGATAAGATGCGGTCGTTGGGACGGATGATGTCACTGTTGAATTGGAGAAACTGTTGAAACTGCTGCACAAGGCTCGCCGTATTGGTTAGCTAATCAGCCCGGTCAATACAATGGCATTAACGGCTGTTGGTTTAGAGAAGCTGTTGGATTTGAGAACTTACTGGTTTGGGGAACCAGTTGGAATTGAGAACCAGTTATCGCATAAGCGAGGAAAACCCTAGGCTTAGACTATCACTGCCAGGTGAATTAAAATTGCCTACATGAGGTATCAGTTTTACCGATTCTTTGCGTGTGGCTGACAAATTATGGCGTTCATCGAGTTACTGTTCTTTGAGAAAGGCCAAGGAATTATATATAGGTACGTGCAAACGGTGTCACTTTGGTCACCTTCATGTTACAACTGCATACTCTCTGCAGCCAGGTGGACGCGTCCCTGTTGCGATGGCTTCCATGTCTCTATGTCATCGTCTGTTATCGTCTCTATGTCATCCATGCATGTGTATGTCAAGTTTTTTTTCGTGTGTGTGGGTGTGTTTGTGTCTTTTTCATCACTTTGTTTTTCCCGCGGTGGGGGTGCTGAGTGGCTTTTATTTGAGTTTTTGTGTATGCAGTCATTTGAATTTTCGACCCATCCGCTCATCGCCACAGATGCAATGAGTGTATGGCATAACAAGGATCTATGGTCGAAACGTCGCAAATAACCACAATTTTTATAACTGTGCGTCCTTTCTGGACAGCGAAGATCAATTTAACTTTTTATCTGTCTAAAATCATTAAAAAAATATATTATCCTGGATTTTAAGTCAGGAAATCGCCAAAACTAGCTACCGGATTCTGTTTGCATCAAGTCCACCTTCGATCAAGAAGTACGAAAACAGTGCTCATAACTTCATGCACATTTGGCCTTTATGCAAGTTTTCATGATTCTATTGTCATAATATGTGGGATATTGAAGCGCTCGGTATGACTCGGCCAGGCTGGGCTGGCTCGGACCAAGCGCGGGTATCATCAAAATTGCTTCTGTACCCCTTGTCAAAATATTTTTAAACCCTGACGATTCGTAAAATGTTATGAGCCAACCTCAAAGCAAGCCAGTTGTATTGCGCACTGGCACTGGCGCACTGGCGCTTGGGAATCGTTTTTGACATCACCGTTAATGGAACGTAAAACATTGTTCTTATCTCACGAAGCTACTTAGCGTTCCTTGAATCTTACGTTTCTTCTCATTCCATTGCTAGGAAGAATATGTACGACTTAAAGTTATCCGAAGTTCGATAAAAAGCCTTATAAACACCAGTGCATTGATATAATTATCGAGATAAAAATATTAGTTAGGTATAAAAAGCGAGAAACTTGCGGTTTTAGGAAATCTTTGATTTAATTGAATTTCTTTTTTCCAATGCAATGTTTATTAACGTGCTTAACATGATGTGACCACTTATTTACTCTGCAAATGCATACTTTTTAGTTGGGAGGCAAAATAACACCCAAAATGGACTTGGAGTTGGGTAATATAGCATAAAAAGTAACGTTCAAAATAAAGAAAAAATGTCATAACCTAACCTAACCTAGCCTAATCTTCCACGCAAGGAAATAAATGCTGGAAAATATCCAAACATTTTTTATCTCTCATCTTCATCTTTTTCTTTCAAAAATTGTAAAATTAACAAAACTAATCTAACCTAGCCTGAACTATTTTCAAGAAAAAAAATCATCTTTTTTTCTTTCAATTAAAACAAATTGAAAGTATTTCTAGCAGTTACAACATCTAACCTACCTAACTTAACACGCGCCCTGGGGGGCCTCTGAAAATTACGCGCACTGGAGGGGGTAGCGGATTCCGCCCCCTAAGATCTCGGCTCCTATTAAAGCTGGAGTAACGAAATTCTCAGGGTGGATGGGTATGGTAGTGGTCTCTATTGTGTGCAAATTTCGTGACCTTAGGTCAATATTTTGAACGTCAAATGAGATCACATATGTCAAAATTGTATTGTTTCGCGTGACTTGGCTTGTCATTGTTATGGATCGCTATGATTGTGTTAAAATGTTCCAAAATTGGCATCAATGATGTTTTTGACATTATTAATGATGCAATACAGATGCCATTCCCGGAATTTTACCTCAGGTCACGGAAATAGCAGCACGTCATCAAGTCAGTTACCTGTTCCAGTTATCGGAACCGGGTCGCCCGCCCGACTGCTCAGTCGGGCGGATCGACGCAACGAAGAAAGGAGTGAAGTACATGAATAAAGTATGGAAACGCTTAGGTACACAATGACAAACAGTAGTTTTCCGGATGTGTAGGGAGTAACATGCAAAGTGACATCAATCGCATGACAGTCATTTGCATTTATGCCAACATTCCAGTTGACCAAGTTTGGTTCCATTAACCTGTCATGAACTTGACCTGACTTGACCTCGGTAACCTAACATGACCTTGAAACTATATAGCATAACAATATACATCAAACAAGTCGCTAGTGTTGCCAAGAACACTTCCCTTTTGCCAATATACGGGAAGCCTATCAGCGCCGATTTTTGTCGTCTGGCGCCACGGAATGTTTTGACTTTAACGGCCTCTAACTCGAAAAATGTTCGCCCGATTTCCGTTTTTCTTACCTTTAATGACGTGCCGGACATTTCTAAGCAGGTTCCCATAAATGGCGTATATCGACCAATAAAATCTGGAGTTATGGACGAAAAACCGGAGGGGTGGGCAGATTTCGCCCCCTCCCCTACAGTGCGCGTGTTAACCAAACTTAACACCTTTCTATGCTTCATGGGGTGAAATGGGTGTAAAACTTGCATTTGATTTATTGTCAGACCGTAATGTCCCATTGCACTCTGTAAAAAATGGCAGACAGACCATGATGTACTGCAACCCTTCTGATGGCCATCGACATTGTCATTGCTAACAATACCATTAACACACCGACTCCTTGACGGCTGCAGCCAGCCTATTTAGACCTTGTATCTACGGCTTTCCCAGGCTTTGCAGTAGGAAACTTATTAACCACTGGGATAGGCGCCACGTGATTATCAACATTTTATTATGTCCTGGTATTTTATGATGGGTGTAACTAACACAAACTGTCTCGGGCGCGGTTTATTGGGA
This sequence comes from Ashinkailepas kermadecensis, assembly GCA_034440615.1. Taxonomy (NCBI): domain Eukaryota; kingdom Metazoa; phylum Arthropoda; class Thecostraca; family Neolepadidae; genus Ashinkailepas; species Ashinkailepas kermadecensis. The sequence continues at coordinate 92,489 of JAOTOM010002655.1, forward strand.
ACAAGTATCACTGTGGGACAGATGCCTCCGCAGTGAGCATGTTTAAATGGGACCTGAAATACTCAGAATATCCCTGGATTATCGAAGAGCTGAAGGTGCTCTTGACCCATGCCAGTGTCCATTCTGCCACAATTCATGCCTGCTCAGTCCACGACAGCGTGAGGTCCTCTGCAACGTGTCGTACCCCAGCTGTCACCAACATCCCTTCTCTTTTTCTCACTCTTCAAACGGTTGACGGTATCCGCATGTGCTATTTTGAGACTTCCGATATTCGCCGATCACATCCACCATTTATCGAACACAAAGAACTTACGAACTTCTCGAATATACCTACAGAGCTCACAAGATCCCCGTGTCGAAAATTTCCAGGATTTGGATGTGAAACGACTACCAGAAGGAAACAATTTTTCCGCTGCTCCACTCGTCCCTTGTTGTTTTACAGCAACCTTGAAAACCAGGGGTTTATCTAAATATCTAATGGGGGAAAATATCTTTAATTATAAATGGTAACGTAATATTTTATGCTAATATTCAAGTGTTCATACGCTACGAATTAACGGGATCACATTTCGCTTGAATTTCCTACTCCTGCAGTTGGGAACTAAGGTTCCATTGTGATGCTCTGGCGCAAAACCAATGTTGGGATACTGCTGGACCGAATGGATTTTCCCCTTTGTGAATCGCTGAAAACAGCCCATCGCTGTCATAGAAGCAGGCCTCTTATATGGAGCCTACAAACTGCCTCTCGCCATTCAGCCCGGCCCGTCGCCAGGCTTATGGCGTACCCGAATGTTCGATGTACCAGTCCATGCATCTTGGCGTGCATCACTGTTCGCGTGTTTGAAATTACATGAAAGATGTGCTTATGCTATAAATTCGAACTTTGCCCGTGATTTGCAAGCTATTTCGTATCTCAATCATGCCAGCAATGGCATTTAACTAAGCGACAGACCAAAAGTTCAATCACAGTTCTGTCTGCCGGTAACGAAAGGAGTTCACTGGTTATTGGGCCTGGAGATCGCCTCGACTGCAAAGCTATTTCGCGTCTAATAATATGAAGAGTAATTCAGGGTGAACAGCACTGCAGGCCAGCGGAGTATTGCAGGTCACTGCGTTGCTACAAACCAGGCATCCCACTCCCGAGTTTGGCTGCCTGTGATGTCACGCAACGCGTGCCTGAACAACCACTTTCATTGCTTCATCTTCCAACAATCACACGACGGACAACTTTCATTGCTGATGAATGGGCAGGATGTCGGAAAGAAAGCCGGAGGTGCCGCGCGCCGCGACTCCCCGCCTACTGCGATGCCATCCAGGCGGCGCGGTGAAACGTGGAGCTAGTGATCCGGAGGGCACGGATGGCCATTGCAGCGCAGCGGGCCGCGCACTCGGTCCGGCGATGACCGGCCGTCGAGACTGGAGAGCATCCGGGAGCCAGCGGCGGTGTCCGGCCACCCGACCGGCTCTGCAGCGTGCCACGTTTCAGCACACAACCGTGGGTGACTAGCACATCCGGCCGGCCGCCAACCGTCCCGGATCCGGCCACGTGACCCAGCCGTTCATTTCTCCATGCGCGAGTGGCCGATACAAAACGAACGCAACACCGCACTCGGCACCAGTCGACAGCCGCCGTCTGCCAGCGCCGACGCCGTCTCAACATCTCCCTCGTCATGACCACCGCAGTGCTGCTGTGTGCGCTCTGCCTGGGCGGCGCCGTCGCCTCGCCGACCAACTACGAGTCGGACGTGCTCGACACGCTCGGCCTGCAGGGACGGCAGTCGCAGCTGCTCAGTATCGCCGAGGGCGGCCGCCAGCTGTCGCTGCTGCTGTCCGAGCTGTACCAGCGCGGCTCCGAGACGGCCCGGTCGCTCGGCGCCAGCGTCACTCCCAGCCAGGTGGCGCACGCCGTGTACCGCTCCGACCCGGTCGAGCTGGCGCTCAACACCATCGAGCTGGACACCGAGCCGTGCCGACAGCGGCTCGCCTGCCAGCTGCAGAGCCTCATCACCAGCTACAGTCTGGGCGGCGCCGCGTACGAGCTGATGCGGACAGCCGTGCCGAAGCTGAAGCGGTACGGCTACGTGGCGACCAGTGACCTGGGTGTGCAGAGCTGCCGAGAGGCGTTCCCGTGCCGGTTTGCCTCGTCGCCGCTGATGGAGCGTGCTCGAGAGACACGCAGTCTCGTTAGCGACGTCTGCGACATGGAGGGCGACTCCTACACCAGCCGAGCCTGCCGCGCCATCACCTTCGTGGTGGACACGCTGGAGACCTTGTAGACGGCGAGACACCCGACTGTCAGCTGGCGTCAGTGCCACCCGACCCGTCCCACTCCGCCTGGTGGGCAGCAGTAGGCTGACAGCTAACCATATCTCACGACATGTCAGATTCGTCTGACGTCAGCGCAACTCCAGTCCTTCAGACCAGTTCAGTTCAGTTACGAATGTCTGCTTCCCGGCGGCACGGAGCATATCGCGCTGGTTCTCATATTCGGACAGGGTTGGCAGTGCGTAGACACATAGGTCCGGCTCCCGTCCCACTGTCCACTGTCGTGCAGATCAGCAGTGATGAGCTCAGAGCTGATACACGAGTGACTTGCTTTCATGTCGATTTGTTTCTTCATGAGTGACGAGACCAACTGGTCAATCAAGTGTAAGCTTCCATGAAGCCTGGAAGTTATCCAGTGTGTGCCGTCTGCCTCTACGTGTCCGACCAGATGCACAGTGATGGCCATGACAAATCGTTTCCAGCGCAAATTATTTAATACATTACATTGTGAACCATCGTGTGTTATAGCGGGAGCCTGACGTTTTCGTTTCATGCTGTAAGCAAAACATGCCGGCGACTGTTGTCCGTGCAACACCAATACATGCAGTCAATTGCAGTCGACATGCGGTCAACATGCAGTCAACATGCAGTCAACTGCAGTCAATCGTGTCGCAAGGGTCAACTTGTCAAGTTTGGAATTACGGCTTGTGCATGTCCTCGTCTTAGCGAAGGCAGGTTTTCCATGAATTCCAAGGGCCGTCTGATGTCCACACGGTTGGGACTTTGGGCGCAATACAGCGACGTGCACTGCCCACCATTTCAATATAAAATAGCAATGTCATAAATGCGTGGTACAACGAGCAGCTGCGTGCTCCGAGGCCCCATGACGGTTAAGACTATTATGCATATTTTGCAATCATTATCTACGGGCATATCCAATTACTTATGAACCCAAATGAAAGAACACAAAATGGGCCGCTCAATTGATATTTGACCCTTGATTCGCGATAGCCACAGTGTTCCCATTGTGGTTACCATTGCGGTTCCCAGTGTGGTTCCCGCTAAACTACAAAACGCGTTCAACTTTTTCTCATTAGTTAGGTTCTGCGAGGCCACCAGTGCAAATCAATTTACAATGTGACCGGGAAATTCAGCTATTGGAAAATGTTCTTTCATCCTTGTGTGGAGTTCTCATAATTTTCCCACACAGAAAGTGCGGGCTGTCGTGATAACCGTAACTGATAACTAATGTAAAATACAGGTAAACTAAAAACCAGATGCCGTCGTCACACAAAAAGCACCATGGTTTATCTAAAACATCGAAGAGAAGAACCACAGGCCCACCTAACCCGGTGACGTCATATGACTTGCTCTTCCACAGAAGCCCTAAAGTATCGCTCCCTGCCATGAAGAACAGCCTATCTCAAGACCCATAGACTCTGAAATCCACCGATGTCGTGTACCATGTCGAATACACTACCGACGCGACGATCGCGCATTCGTCTCAACTCCACCTACATAGGCTACATAACAACGACGCTGGGGCGACGCATCACCATGCACTGGCAGGACGAAGGCCCCAAAAGGACCTGACCAGAGACCCATTCGTCGCAGCTGAGCGGACGCCTGATGGTCGATAGCAGAGATAATCTCCCGGCGTACAGATAAATATAAACTGCCTCCGGGAGGCCATGCACGAGACAATGACGCCCTAATCAACGGGCATGCCTCGAGCACAATGGCTATGTTCGCCGATGCACCCGTGCAAGTCCGGGTCTGTTGAGGTGGGCAAGTCCAGGCTGAAGACAAATCGGAAATGGTATTGATTATTCAGATAGCCGGCGACTCCATCTGAAAACGTCCACAAGGTGTTTGATAAAAGTCGAGGTATACTCGAAATTCCTGAGGAAGCGTAAATTATACCCTGATTGTTAGACAATTGGGCTTTAGGGCCCCTCGATCGCTCGTCATATTGTGCCCATCGCTCCGAAGTCATAGAGATGCGGCATTTTAATTTGCAAGTGTTTATCATTCATGTTGTGCATAGATATGTCTGAGTGTTCATAGACAGACGAAACGCCGCACGGAACCACTGGCAAAATTATGTTTAACCTTCTACTGGCATGTTGTAGTGCAGTAATATAATGATGAAAAAAGGAAGTATAGTTTTTGCAGACAAATATTATAACCAAGTTGTCAACAATATACATTATGGAAAATACATAATATGCGTCAAGTAGCACAGGATAAAACATCTACGAATACTTATTAAAATGTAGTCACAAACTTACGACCGAGATATAAGAGCTGCCTTGACGCGCTTCCCAATAGTTATGTTGTTGTTTACAAGGTGCCGATTACCGCAGAAACGGATCCATGTATGCGTGGCACGCTCAGGGAGGCTCGTTTTTGGTCGCCTCCAGGTAGCAGCATTTGGTTCACACCTGTATGCTAGCATAGGCTAGACGCACTCCGGCTTGTGCGCTGCGATGCGTGGGCTATGTATATTACGAGATATTTCAATTTTATATGCATTTCGATTCGTTCAAAACCTTGCGCATCGGGACACAATCTCTAAGTTTTATCAATGAGTTGAAATCAAGCCATCCAGTCTGCTTTCTAGCAGCGCAGACGCGGTCTCTTCGCTGTTTATTGGTAGCGACTCCCACAGTCAAAATTATTATTTTATTTTCTGGTAAATCGTCTCTCAGCTTCCTGAGAGAAATGAGGCTGCTACGGCAGCGTTGCACAACTTGGCTAGTTTGGTCGGTCATGCCAAGCGTTTTGTCGAAAGCAACCCCCAGGCTTTTTATCCTGTCAACGGGCCGAAGTTCAACTGACTGGAAAACTAATGCCAAGATGTTTGGGTTTGCGTGTAAAAAAAATATACGGCCTTCAATATACCAGGAGGTGCTGAGTTGACATCAAAAGTAACGATGCCGATTATACTTTATTACTCAACGTTTCGGCCAGGGGCCATCGTCAGGAGTGATGAAAAAAACTCAAGCTTAAAAGATTGACAAAAAGCACGCGGGAAAAAAGCGTGCAAAAAGACACGTGGAATGCAGAAGAGCCTCCTCAGTGGTGCAGACACTCACAGAAACTCCAAACCAGAAACAAACTATGTCAAGAAGGAATCCTCTGAGGAAGCCCGAGCCGATGGTCCATATACATGTCGATGCATACACTCACGCACATGTATATACATATATCCAATATAACGCGTAATACATACTATATATAATTTATATGTATGTAATTTTATGTGATATACCAAGACGTCGTTTGCGTGTTTAGTTGCGGCCGTAGATTACGTATATGTAGAGATTCGAGGATCTTCAGATCAGCGTTGTCCCCGGCTGTTGCTAGAATTTCTACTTTGAAGTTTGTGTTAGTGTCGCTGTGTTCCATGTTAGAATGTTTGTCGATCATGTTTTCGCCTAAAGGTGTGTATGCTCTCCGAAGTCTGGCATCTCCCAAGTGCTCATTGTACCTATCCCTGATGCTACGTATGGTTTCACAGGCATAAAATGTTCCAAGACAGTGATTGAACGTTATTTTGTAAACTACGTTTTTCCGTGTGCATCTACCTTTGAGCCCGTTGATACAGGTGCGGCACGTTCTCCTACCATCAGGGCATGGCGGCATTTCCAGGGCTGAGCGGACCAGGTAAGATTTCAGCGTAGGTCCGCTAGTCCAGGCTACCCTAACATGGTTTAGTTGAGACGAACGGATGGCTGCGTTTACCTGTCGACATAGTTGGTCATCGACAAAAGGAAGTCTCATGTAAACATAGTTGGGATTGCTACCCGCTCGATGCCGACGTTGCCACCTATCCTACTCCTGTTGTGAGGGTGAACAGCACGAGCGGCGGAGTGTACCCGATGTGCTGGGTATCCGTTTCCCAGGAAGAGTCGTCATCTTCCCAAGGTTCCGCTCGCATGAAATAGTACCGGAGGAGACTCGTAAGCTGCTCTCCTCATTTGGGATGTTAGGAAGACCTTTTTAGTGGCCATCGGGTGGGCAGAATCATAGTGCAAGATGATGGGGGGCTGCCATTGGTTTAAAGTACAGCTCGGTGGTGTAGCTCCCATCAGCCTGAACTACAAACAACGTATCAAGGAAAGGAATCGAACTGCTATGACCAGTGTGTTCTAAGGTAAACTTGATGCTGGAATGTTGTTGGTTAATTTCTGCAAAGAAGTCGAGCAGAGGCCAAGCCATGTGTCCAAACACCAAAAATATCGTCTATATACCGCATGTGGAGAGCTGGTTTCAAATCATACGAAGCTAAGAAGATCGCCTCAAGGCGGTGCATAAAAGCAATCGCTAAAGGAGGTGCACATCGGTTAGCCATAGCCACTCCTTTTGTCTGATTGTACATGGAGTTACGGAAACGTATGAGGTTATCGCTGAAAATATGTGTTAGTAATTTCACACAGTCCTGTACCCCAATCCCGAAAAGACAAATGTCATCCAGATTGTCCTCAATTAGACGAATCACAGCATCTATTCCCTCCTTTATCGGAATGCTGCCATATACATTTTCACGTCCATGGTGAAAACAATACTGCCTTCCGGAAGTTGATTTGAAACCAGCTCTCTACATGAGGAAATATCGACGATATTTTTGGTGTTTGGACACATGGCATGGCCTCTCTGCTAGACTTCTTTGCAGAAATTAACCAACAACATTCCAGCATCAAGTTTACCTTAGAACACACTGGTCATAGAAGTTCGATTCCTTTCCTTGATACGTTGTTTGTAGTTCAGGCTGATGGGAGCTACACCACCGAGCTGTACTTTAAACCCATGGCAGCCCCCATCATCTTGCATCATGATTCGGCCCACCCGATGGCCACTAAAAAGGCCGTTCTAACATCCAAAATGAGGAGAGCAGCAAGAGTCTCCTCAGACACTATTTCATGCGAGCGGAGCCTTGCGAAGATGACGACTCTTTTCCCGGAAAACGGATACCCAGCACATCGGGTACACTCCGCCGCTCGTGCTGTTCACCCTCACAACAGGAGTAGGATAGGTGGGCAACGTCGTCATCGAGCGGGTAGCAATCCCAACTATGTTTACATGAGACTTCCTTTTGTCGATGGCCAACTATGTCGACAGGTAAACGCAGCCATCCGTTCGTCTCATCTAAACCATGTTATGGTAGCCTGGACTAGCGGACCTACGCTGAAATCTTACCTGGTCCGCTCAGCCCTGGAAATGCCGCCATGCCCTGCTGGTAGGAGAACGTGCCACACCTGTATCAACGGCAGATGTACACGGAAAAACGTAGTTTACAAAATAACGTGCGATCGCTGTCTTGGAACATTTTATGTCGGTGAAACCAAACGTAGCATCAGGGATAGGCACAGTGAGCACTTGGGAGATGCCAGACTTCGGAGAGCATATACACCTTTAGGCGAACACATGATCGACAAACATTCTAACATGGAACACAGCGACACTAACACAAACTTCAAAGTAGAAATTCTAGCAACAGCCAGGGACAACGCTGATCTGAAGGTCCTCGAATCTCTACATATACGTAATCTACAGCCGCAACTAAACACGCAAACGACGTTTGGGTATATCACATACAATTACATAAGCATAAATTATATAGTATGTATTACGCGTTATTTTGGATATATGTCTATACATGTGCGTGTGTATGCATCGATATGTATATGGACCATCGGCTCGGGCTTCCTCAGGGGATTCCTTCTTGACATAGTTTGTTTCTGGTTTGGAGTTTCTGCAAGTGTCTGCACGACTGAGGAGGATTTTCTGCATTCCACGTGTCTTTCTGCAGGCTTTTTTTCCCGCGTGCTTTTTTCAATTTTTTTTAAAGCTTGAGCTTTTTTCATTACTCCTGACGATGGCCCCTGGCCGAAACGTTGAGTAATAAAGTATAATCTGTATCGTTACTTTTGATGTCAACTCAGCACCTGGTATATTGAAGGTCGTATATTTTCTTTACACGCAATGTCTAAAACCCAGGATCATCCAAGAGCCATTCTTCGTTGTATTAAACAATGTTTGGCTTTATTGACTGTTACCGATGTGCCAAATGATATCAGCTCCGTTTTTCTTTGCGGGTTTACTTTCCACCAGTTTAAAGCAAGCCAGGTAGCTGGAGGGGCGGGATTAGCCTCCACGTCACTGCGTAACTCCCGGAGTCCGCCCTGCGTAGGGAGCGCACTTTGTATAACTTGGGTGTCGTCTGCGTGATAAATTATGGATGAATGTGTGGCAAGGCAACAAAGGTCATTAATGTACACATTGAACAAACTTGGTCCCAAGTTGCTACCCTGAATTACCCCCCCCTCCAAAAAAGGTGCTGAAATTCTGCTACTGATCTGTACAGACTGTGTGCGCCGAATAAAACAATTCCTTGAACCAGTGCGTCGATATTCCATACCATTGCAGCTTCTCCAACAGTGAAGCGTGGCACACAGTCAAATGATTTAGAGAGATAACAAGATGTAACACAGATCACGTGCCCCTCGTCACTTCCGACCGAGTGGCCCGGACTGAGGTCAACATCGGCGCTCTTAGTGGAGTGATTGGCTCTGCAGGCGTATTGGGTCGGTAAAAGCGTATACATAAGTGATAACGTATGCAAGAGGCCACTCACTTAGCACTTCGCACATCTCTAATGGCATATAAAATAATACAAGCCGTACAGTGATTGTCCAAGTAAAAGGCGCAAACATTTACCAGAAACCGCACTACCCCATGTATATGTATTTATCAACCCATGTACATTGACTACAACACTTTATGGAAGACCACAGGAACGTTGCATCGATATTGCATTGGCAAAGGCACCTTTAAGTCGGGGAATTATCGGCACCTGATGAAAAGTACTTAAACGCGATGCAAAACAAAGTAAAGGCACATGTGCATGGAACGCATCCGTGGCATTTCATGGAAGGGGCATGGACGTCAAGCAGCACTAAGCAGACACACATTGGTGTCATACAGCAAGGTGCGTGTCATGGAAGGGGCATGGACGTCAAGCAGCACTAAGCAGACACACATTGGTGTCATACAGCAAGGTGCGTGTCATGGAAGGGGCATGGACGTCAAGCAGCACTAAGCAGACACACATTGGTGTCATACAGCAAGGTGCGTGTCATGGAAGGGGCATGGACGTCAAGCAGCACTAAGCAGACACACATTGGTGTCATACAGCAAGGTGCGTGTCATGGAAGAGGCATGGACGTCAAGCAGCACTAAGCAGACACACATTGGTGTCATACAGCAAGGTGCGTGTCATGGAAGGGGCATGGACGTCAAGCAGCACTAAGCAGACACACATTGGTGTCATACAGCAAGGTGCGTGTCATGGAAGGGGCATGGACGTCAAGCAGCACTAAGCAGACACACATTGGTGTCATACAGCAAGGTGCGTGTCATGGAAGGGGCATGGACGTCAAGCAGCACTAAGCAGACACACATTGGTGTCATACAGCAAGGTGCGTGTCATGGAAGGGGCATGGACGTCAAGCAGCACTAAGCAGACACACATTGGTGTCATACAGCAAGGTGCGTGTCATGGAAGGGGCATGGACGTCAAGCAGCACTAAGCAGACACACATTGGTGTCGTACAGCAAGGTGCGTGTCATGGAAGAGGCATGGACGTCAAGCAGCACTAAGCAGACACACATTGGTGTCATACAGCAAGGTGCGTGTCATGGAAGAGGCATGGACGTCAAGCAGCACTAAGCAGACACACATTGGTGTCATACAGCAAGGTGCGTGTCATGGAAGGGGCATGGACGTCAAGCAGCACTAAGCAGACACACATTGGTGTCATACAGCAAGGTGCGTGTCATGGAAGGGGCATGGACGTCAAGCAGCACTAAGCAGACACACATTGGTGTCATACAGCAAGGTGCGTGTCATGGAAGGGGCATGGACGTCAAGCAGCACTAAGCAGACACACATTGGTGTCATACAGCAAGGTGCGTGTCATGGAAGGGGCATGGACGTCAAGCAGCACTAAGCAGACACACATTGGTGTCATACAGCAAGGTGCGTGTCATGGAAGGGGCATGGACGTCAAGCAGCACTAAGCAGACACACATTGGTGTCATACAGCAAGGTGCGTGTCATGGAAGGGGCATGGACGTCAAGCAGCACTAAGCAGACACACATTGGTGTCATACAGCAAGGTGCGTGTCATACACATTGGCGATCCACATAATATACTGGTGTAGAACATAATAGCACAGCGAACACTCAGCCGCTGAATATGTACGAACATTTGGCACATCACTGGCATATTTGATACGAACTACGTCATCCTACCTTCGAACTTGCGAATAATTGGCACGATAATTGGTAAACTGCGTTACAACACCGCCTAAACGCCGCACTTAAAATGTCCCGTAAGACGAGCCATGTGAAGTCCTACTCAAACCAATGATCAGTGCATGCTATGTAAGAAGAAAACAGGCAGAGTGTAAGTAATGATACCTCCAAGGACCATTGGTGGAAAAAAACAAGTCCCCAGTCTGGTCCTTTCAGCACCCGACGATGGCATACTATGAGTAGTTGTGTGCTTATTTGCTTCAGCAAGTAGCCACTGAAAATGCGCTTGATAGATACTATGATGCTGCCAATGGTACTATTGGATGCGAGTTTGGGCAGAACTATGCACTTCAGTGCCCGAAGCTGTACCTACAAAAACCAACGCTGATGAGGACCATTCGTAAGTATTAAAAACCGCACACATTTAGCTTACGTCGGGACCACGCTACTTCGGTGTAAACCATTTATGATCCCCCGAAGGAATAAGGTCATCAAGCACAATCTGGCAAGTGGCACAATATCTTACGTACATCGCCCTATGTTGCAGTGGCACACAATTCATCTGAAGTAGTTATTTCTGCACTGCCACACTGTCAGTTGCGTGCATGGCAGCACATCCAACCTATGACGAGAATCATGCAGCTGGTGCATCCTCACACAGCCAAAACATCGCGCGGCATCAGTAAATGCCGCCAGCTTGTACAAACTCGTGGGGATATAAGCTCACAATAGGTGACCATACATCGGAACCATACGTATTCTGCAATAAGCTATCAATTGGTATTAAAAAATACCTCCCGTAAACAAGTACGTGTTGTTCAGATGTTTCACATGCACGTGATTGTGCATCGAAGCTCAGGCTTACTACCCCTGACCGATATATCTGTTGTTTCAGAATGGCTGCAATACGTAAAATAGCTTCACTGGTCCGTCATGCGGTTTCCATGCATTTCTGGCACTGGTGAAATCCTTGCTGGAAGATAGCCATATTCTACATCTTATCATCCATAACATTATAGTCGCCAGCAGATTGGATTATCATTTTCAGGTACTAGTTGCACGAATATGTTGCTTAATTATTGCTACTTCTGCATCATCTAAGCTTATTGTGATATAGGAACCAAACTTAAGAAACCAAACTTATTCACAGATCAAAGGCTTGGCTGAAGCTGGCAAGCAAAACTTAACTATGTTCCCTAAATAATCAATGTGCTCCCAATGCTCAAAAATATTAATGCTCTTCTTAGTCCAGGAACTAAAAGTACGGATGCTATGTATGTACTTAAAGGACGATTCGAACCCAACCTAGCTAGTGATTGCATCTTACACGAACAACTAATTAATAATGGAATAGACCCCTGAACAGGTGAAATACTTGCAATTATGCCATTATATACTCTTCCTGTTTGGGAAGGTAACATAATATTAAGGCCGGAATAGCATTCACCCCGTTTTTCTAGCTAAAATCTTCGACAATTAATTACGACACTTGTTTGGAATAATTGTAGTACATCCCTACACTTGACTATACAACAGACACTTGACGTCAGTGTACCGCCGAGGTCACTAAGTCTGCGGAAGCTCAAGTACGGTAAGCACACCGTTCAGCTCTTTCAGATCTGCACAGCCGAGTGGCAGCATCAAACCAAGGACAGGTGATTCCTAGTTAATTGGTCTGACTACAGCCTGCGAAACACCGCGCAGCCCAAGTAACCAGGTGCCACAAGATTACATACGATATCGGATCATTCGAGCAACAGAGGCCAGGGCCCACAGTGAACCTCAGAGGATACTATGTCACAAAAGTGGCTACAGGCGAACACGGGCGATTTTATCGCGGCCGCCGCTGCAGCTGTCTCCGCTGAGACGGAACTGACAGCCTGATAGTCTCAGCGGAGAGAGAACAGACAGAACAGAGACAGTGCAGCCGTTGTATCAGCGGAGGCAGAGCAGACAAGTGCTGCCTCTGCGCAGCAGACAGGCCGTGTGGAAGGTATGACCGCAGCGGAACACCAGCAGACCGTGCGGCCGAAGCAGCTGGCGGTTACGCAGCGGCAGGCAGCAGGCTGGACAGTCACCTGACAGTGACGTCACGTGGGTGGTGTGTCGGGCAACCGGCGGCGGCGGGGGCGGCGGCACCACCCGGCCCAGCTCCGAGGCCAGCAGGTCCACCACCTGTGGGCGCAGCAGCAGAGGCCGCGATGTCAGCTGTCCGTTACGCTTAGATGTGGTCGTAGTCGTGAGATGGAGCGTCAGCGACGGGCCCTCTGGTACTGTTACTTCAACTTGGCAACTTGAGTAGAGGGCCAAATGAATGAGCGGAATCGATAGCAATCCAAGCATGGATCAATGCATTGCAAACACACGCCAAAAGTGGCATGCAAAAAAAGGAAGAAGAAATCGTGTCAACGGAGACAACAAACAAAACTTGTGCCAACATCTTGAGATTACAAGCTTAGCCTGGTGAATACCTCATACATGTATTGAGTTGTCCTGATGAGCAGAAGGTATTAGCCATACCTCCCCATGCACTGGTGGTGGCGCTGGTATCAGTTCCCGAGCAGCAAATGCGGAGACGAGACCGCGGGCTTTACTTGCAATAAATGTACTCAACATTACGTCCCGGTAACACCTGGAATATCGCACGAAACACCATCATTTCCCCTGAACAAATTCCCTCCTTCACATTTCAAACACACCAGGAACAGTGCCAATGTGAACGATTTACGGCTCACTTCGGTTCGGTGGGTTGCTTAAGTGGGCTTGGTTGAGTGTGCATCAATTACTGCATTTTAACATATTGTGCGAGTAACTAAGTCATTCGTGCAAAGGATAAAATATCTAAGCCAGTGGAAAGATACAATATTCTCAAATGACAGAAACCAGAAGACAGATTTACGATGCAATAGTTGAAAAGTAACCGCATTCCGCGTGCAACCCTTTGCAATACATACCACAAGATGGAAAAGCAGCTCACCTCCAACGTGCACATGAACTACAAGTCTGTAACTCAACCATTCCAATGAAGCTTCATTTTCATCCCCTGCACATGCTGTATGGTTTGCACACAAACCATAAAACTTCCGCCATACCGCGACTTCATTGTCATATGTTCTAGATATTATAGATACTGCGCATGCAACTTGTATTTGAATTGTCACATTAAGATGTCACGAGCTCTTGTTGTGGCTTGCACCTCATTTCCATACAGCTACATATATGTCAGAATAGTACATAGATACAGAAAGTTGCTGTTCTGAACGAATCAACTGCCATGGTCACAAAATAACTATTTCCGTATATAAAGTTCCCATCTGCTACGGATCACAATTAGCAGCCTCCTCACCTGGCCGTCAGCTGATCGCGGGGCATGACGTCACCGGCCGTCTGCAGCACCTGCAGGGCACGGTCCGGTCCCAGCTCGCTGGCGACGAAGGCGAGCAGCGTCTCCAGCGAGAGCGGTCGGCGGCAGGGCGGCGCGGTCTGGTGCGGCTCGACCGACGCGAGTTGTGCGCCGCAGCCGCACCGGCCGCACCGCAGGGTGGCCAGCCGCGGCAGCAGCTGCTCCCAGCCGGCGGCACCCAGCAGTCGGCCGAGCGCCGGCAGCAGCTCGACGTCGTCCAGCTGAAGAACGGCCGCCGCCAGGGGCGCCCGGTGGTCGCCGGACCGTCCGGCAGCCGCCGCGCAGCCGCCGAAGTCGGCCAGCGACCAGCGCGCCTGGACGAGCGCCGCGCCGGTCAGACGCGCCTCCTGCAGACGGTGCAGCAGCGCGGCGGCCGGCCGGGGCACACGGTGTGCGCCGGGCCGCGGCAGTCCGCAACAGCACCGCAGGCGCGCCGCGTCTCGTCTCCACAGGGCGGTCAGCGCCACCTCAGCCGCCGCGGCCACCTCGGCGTCACCGACCAGCCCATCGGCTGGCGGCACGCGCACCAAGAACTCGACAAACGCGGCCGAGACACCGGCCGGCGGCGTCGCGTACCGACAGATGTAGAGGGCGTCGAGCGGCGTCAGCAGCGGCCGCACGCCGAGCCAGAGCGCGCCGGCGCCGGCTGGGTCGACGCGACACAAGTCGGCCGCCAGCCGGGCCAGTGGTAGCGCCGGAAGGCGGCTGGCGGCCGCCAACCCAAGCGTGGCCGCCGACGCGGGGCCTGGCAGCGCCGAACACCGGCTCAGACTGGCCTCCGTGCCGAGCAGCAGGCTGCGCCAGAGCCGGTATCGGCGCCCCGGCGGCAGCGCCGTCAGCGGCTCGCGCACCTCAGATGGGTCCAGCAGGTAGAACAGCCGACGGGTGAGGTGTTCGGCCAGCCAGGCCGGGCTGCCGGCCGCCGGTGGCTCACACGGCTCCCCCAACACCGCCACCGAGTGCACCACATCTTCCTCCAGGGCGCAACTCTCCACTTCAGTGTTCATCACAGGTCCCTCCTCTGTCTCAACTTTGAGGTGGTGAGCCAAATCAGTACAAAGAGTCTCTTCATCTGTCCCAGTAGCCTGGAGATCATTGCTTCTCCCCGCGTCGTCAAGTTTGTCCATATCGTCGGTGGTCATTTCAGAGCTGTCTGGTACATACTCAACCATCTTCTGTCCATTGTGACCTTCAGCAACGACTGATTTACCACCGTTGTCATCCACATCAACAGCACTCCCATTCGTCACCACCTGCTTTGCTCCCACATTAGTTAAATCCGCCGAGATCTCTGCTTCAGCCTCAGCAACTGTAGACATGGAGGGAACGTGCACGTCTGCCACCTCGGTCTTCTCTTCAGTCGTCTCCGCGGTCGCGACGCCCATACTGCTTAAAGCCTTTACACACCTGATCATACACACTTCGTCGTTCAGCATGAGAAAAATGACGACGCGACCGAGTAGTCGCGTCACCCGCAATCTCAGCAGCGGCGACACCGAGAACGGACGATCGCAGTCGTAGTGGTCCGGCTCTCTACACAACCGGCGCAGAGACGCTAGCGGGGCTTCTTCGGGCGTTGGAAGCGGCCTGTCGTCTCCGTCTGACCCATCTCTGAGTTCCGGTCGTTTACCGCCGCCTGACGTCTCGCCCTGTTCTGGCATCTCGGCTCTGTCCATCTTCTCTTGTCGTCTCAGTCGCTTCGTTCCGCCCGACTTTTCGTCGCGGCAGTGAACGACCGCCACAGCGTCCAGCCAGCCGAGAACGCAGTCCAGACTAAGGTCGGCGTCCTCCATATCAACAGTCCTCTCAGCCAGAGCCGACTCCAGAGGGTGAGTACGGCTCCGTTCAGACTCCAGCCGGGCGGTGTAGTCGGGCCGCGACTGTGTCACTGCCGTCGCTGCTGAAGTGGCTGACGTTGGTGCGCAGGGAACGTCCGCGTCGCGGCGCGTGGCAGCGGCCGGCGCCGGACGCTGCTCATCGGCCGACCCGCCGGCGCCGACGCGGTACGACCTGAGACGGCGCACAAGCATCTGCGCACCAGTGCTGACGACACCCCGCACGTCGCCCACCAGCTCCGAAAAGGCGTCCAGCACCTCCGGTTGCAGCGCCAGACCGGGCGTGTAGGCGTACACGCCCATCGAGGCGGGCCTGAAGGGACGTGGCTGAGCACTGCACGACGCGTCGAGCGGCTGCTGGTCGTCGGCGCACGGCGACGGCTCCACGACGCTCGGAGCGGCAGCGGCCGACACGGTGGCGGACGACGACGGCTCTGCAGCGGCGGCGGCAGCCGGTTTTAAGTTGGCCCGCGGCCGGCAGCGCCGCCGTCTAGAGCGGAATACGATGGCCTCGTCGGCGGGCGGCGCCGATTCCTCCTGCGAGCTGGGCGCTGTGCGAAACCCGTCCGACTCGGATTCTGGCACCGAGTCCACCGATGACTCATCCGCCGTCACTGCCGCCGGCTCCCCCGCCGCGTGCCGAATGTCTCTCACGGCTGCAGTCTTAGTCCCGTCCTCAGGAGGGCCGGTCACAGTAGTCGGAGGCATCACGACCTGGGAGCGGCTCTCCGCCGCCTTCGTCCACACCACTGTCGGTCACCGGCAGCGTGTCGCCCTGCCCTGGCAGAGCGCCGCTGTTCAGCTGCACGCCGCCATCGTCCACCTCACCTCCGTCCCCGGCCAGCCGGTCGCGCACCACGGCCGCCAGTCGCGCCAGCTCCGCCGCTATCGCCGCGTCGTCGCCGCACGAGTCCACCCCCTCGCACAGCACGTCGAGCGCGGCGCGGCTGCGGCACAGGTCGGCCACGTCCGCGTGCGACACCAGGAAACGGGCGCACTCGGCGGCGTCCAGGCGCGCGCGCAGCTCGCGCACGATGCGCGACGGCCGGCGCGGCACGAGCCGGCGCAGCGCGCCGCCGTCGCACAGCACGTACAGCTGGTCGCCGACGACGGCCAGGTCGCGCACGCGCCGGTGCACGCTGGTCCAGAGTGCGACGCAGCGTGCCGCCACGTCCAGCACGAACACGGCGTCGCCGGAGAAGGCGGCCACGTCGCCGCTGGCCAACGGCACCAGCTTGACGAAGCTGAGCGCCGCCTTTCCGCCGGCGCTGACGCCGTCCTGCAGAGCGGCCGGGTGGTCGCACGCGCAGACCACGCGGCGCGGCGTCGCCTCCTGCAGCGCCGGCCGCATCTGGTGCGTGGCCATAATGCTGCCGCTGAGCTGCACCTCCCACAGGCGCAGGCCGGGCCGCGCGCACAACACCACACTGCCCAGGAAGCAGGCGCCCAGCCGGCCGGAACGAGGCTGCATGCCCACCTGAGCGAACACCTCAATCTGGGAGCGGCGGAATACATGTTAGATCCAGCAGAAAGCCAGTACAGGTCAGTCAGGCTACGTATATGCGAAGTCCAGTCAGCACGATTAAAATTAGATCCGATTAGTGTTAAACAACAGACATTTTCAGCGACAGTGATAATTGCAGCATGACTAATGACGACACACCAATACAAATCAGATTGGTTGGTTATTGGTTTTACGACACGTCAACCGTTGAGTCATATAGCGTCGCCGATCTCTCACGCCGATTGGTCGCGGGCGAAGAGTAGCGACAGGTGAGACTCGAACCCACAATCTTTCGATTGTGAGACAAGCATCTTATCCCTAGCCCAACGTCCCCGATAAAAATCAGATAAATGCTAGATGAGGCACATCTTCAGTTAGTTATTAAAACACTAGCCTGCATGAAGTAAACACTGGGTGAAAGGTGTTGTACTCACAAGAACAGCAGACAGACCCACAGTCCCGACCATGATCAAGTCAGCCCCCCGGGGGGGGGGGGCACGGTTCACCAGGATAGAATAGACCACACAACATCCCAGACCAGCTCAGGGTGGTACCTAGGCTCTAAGCGTAGGTGGCCGTCAGTCCCTCTGGCACCTTCTAAATCGGTGGTGGTGGTTATTGGTTTTACGACACGTCGACCGTTGAGCCATATAGCGTCGCCAATCTCTCACGCCGATTGGTCGCGGGCGACGAGTAGCGACAGGTGAGACTCGAACCCACAATCTTCCGATTGTGAGACAAGCATCTTACCCCTAGACTACTCGTCCCCTCCTTCTAAATCGTGCAACGAGGTATCGCAAACCACGAACTGCGGGAACTTCGAATTGCGCGAACGGATACGGAGGACAGATCACGGTGGCTACTCGACTCTGACAAAAAAAACGGACGGACAGACGAGGGTAAGATCCATGATCTTACCCTGGGAGCAGTGCTCAGGGGGTCTATATCACAACTCTCAACTTTAAAACCTCCAAATCATCAATGCACGAATTTCACCAGCTGCCCAAATTCACAACGGCTTGAAAACTTCGAAATGCCAACAAAGAGCTGTTGTTGCCCAACGGACAACGGACAACGGCAGCCGAGGAAAGCCCTTCCGCTAGCTCAATGGAAGCTCTTCTGTTGGGTTAATTCAAAACCCCAACGTTTCGAAACATCGAGGATTAAAAACCACCAAGTTCAAATACGCCATTTGCTCACAACCACATTTTGCCTAAAACTTTTTTCCTCAACTGAACTTTTCACGCCACTATTCCCCCTCCAAAGCTTCAAAGCCTCGAATGCTTCAAAACCCTCGGATCAGCTGAAAATGCAGGCAACAAGGCAGACAATCTTGGATGGAACTGATCACAATTCGGACTAAGCTTTAACAATATCATGCAAAATGGCGTAAGTGATCGTGTGTCAAAATGGCTGGCGCTGGCTGGGAAAAGGACTATATTCATGGCGCTTTTAATTTAGAATGCTTAATGCATGTAGCATTTAGAAGTTATAAAAGCTAATAACTGGGGAACGGTAGGGGGTGGGTATGACTAGCGTATCATCGCAGCACCTGGACTGCACAAAAACTCATGACTGACAAGGAGCAGAGAGAGGGGGGGGAAGAGGTAGCAATGACCAGGTAAGACACCCACCTGGTTATGCCCCTTTTGCACAGTACTTTAGAAAGGTGACACTCCGCACGGCTGTACGGTCCAGTCACCGGCATCTTCACGATTGTTGTCTGCTCGTCGCCAGCTGATTTCGGGGTTTTGAATCGTGTGGTGCTGCAAAGCCTTTCTTGAAGTGGGGGTGTTGAGGCATTCGGGATTTCAAGATACCGGCATTTCGAAACGTCAGGAGTTTGAAGCATTGGGATTTTCCGATGGTTGGGCTCTGAATGCACGAATCACAAAACGACCTATTTCGGGGCTTTTGGAGATTCTGGCGTTATTCAGGGTAACAATGATTTTGGGGTGTTGACATGCTGAAGTTCTGATGTAGCCCATTCAGGGGTAGATGCAGGATCCAGTCCAAGCAAATGATAGGGTGAGCATTCATATTTGACCCATTAAGGGGAGCAGCAACCTGACGAACATGCAGATATACTATTCTCGTTGGTGTTGGTGTTGGTCTTGTTATACTATTCTAACTTCCGATGTTGGTTCCGGGAATTGGTAGATACTGTGCCACATCTACCACATCCCAACATGGACAATAATCGAAACACCATAACAACGAGCAACGCATCTGGAAGACAGAGTCGACATGAATTAGGCAGAGATGGTAGCTCGAGTAGTTGTACATGTTTGACATGCAACAGCACATCGCTGACGTGGCAAACGCAGAGGCACAAACAATTGACCTGAATGTTGCACAGGTAGCAGAAGCTGATGGTGGAAATGAGCAGCGTTTGGCCCTGCAACACCATGTCGCATACGCTCGAGTCCAGCTGCAGCATGGGCGTGATGGCGGCAGATGCCGCCGGACTCTGGAGGACGAACAGTACACCGTCAGCGTCGGCCTGATCTCAGGCCACCACACCGTCATACAGGGTATCCCTCGCGCTGGCATGGACGAACACTTGTGTGATCCTGGTGATCAAAATCAAAGTCAAAGTCATCTATTGGGGTATATCCACGTGGTGTCTGTTCTGCACCCAGATTGCGTGAGCACATCAGGTGAAGAAAATTGCGTCAGAGACATTTCAAGAGCGTACAAGAGCATACAGCTCGTTTGATACCAGGCGACATAATCTACGGCGGCCGGTAGATGGCGCCGACGATCGCAGTTCGCCGGCCGGCACCCGTCACTGAGAGCCAGAGCGACTCGACTGCAGAGTCGGCGCCGCCAATGTCCAGTCTCGTGACTGTGATTGATGGTGATGTTTTTGCGCCTCTGCAGCTGGTGGCTGTTCGGCAGCTAGTAGGCATGGTGATAGTTCTATATGTTTTGCTGATTTATTGGTTGCTTGTGCTGCTGGTGAAATTTATGCGATGTTTCCTAGTTCTGGGATAAATCTACGAAACGGCACGGGCGACCGGGGGTCGCTGTGAAGCGCTCGCGACCCGAACGGCCCCAAAATAGGTGGTCATGTTGTTTTCAAAAACATAGAATGGACGCTTCTTGCGAGAGACATCACGTTTTTT
>JAOTOM010002656.1:0-112965 GCA_034440615.1 Ashinkailepas kermadecensis
TCGCTCCATGCTGTCCTCAATCGCTTACGAAGCTGTGCTCACAAACACATACGCAAATTAAATTCAGTCACTTCACCCACCCCCATCGTCCGGGCCAAGTACGGCGATACCGTTGGTTTTCTGCCGTTCCCTTTCCATTGTTGGCGCACGCGCAGCCTTGCATTTTTGCAATTCGGTTGTGATGCAAATTCCGTATTATTTGGGCTTGCCTGCCATCGGAACCCAGGGGTGGATCGATAAATTTTAATGATTGAGGAACTAGAAATTTAACTATCGATGTAGGGTAAGGCCTCGACAACATGGTAAAAAATACGTGTACGGCCGGATACAGGGCCATTGTGATGCATTCCTCCAGTGCTCCCACATGGAAGGTGGCTCTCCTCCGGCCGGGCAGGGGGGAGCCGCTCTGCAAAGGCTCTAATACCCCCCCCCAACGAATTGTTCAGCCTTAGGTGCCCCTCGGAGGCTTCCGGCGGAGGTACTCCTCCAGGTGCTTTAGCAGGGAGCCCTCCGAAGAAGAGAATGACACATCCCCTCCAGACAATTGCCTTATGCAAATTCCTGTATCCGCCCCTGACGGGGGGGGATTGCCCAGGCAGTGGCGGAAGATGCCATCACTCCATGTCGGCAAACAAAATAATGAATGGGGAATAGGGCAGCTAGGATGAAATCGTGGTCCGAATCCGGTGATGTTTTGGACAATCGATGGGTTGTGATGGGATGGGTAGTGGGTTCGTCGATGTGTAGGAGGAGCGCAAATTTCCATTGGGGGGCACATGCCCCCAGTGCCCTCTGTATCCGCTCTTGTATTGAGGATAATGAAGCATATACATTAGCAGGCCGAGAATCCAGGGAGGGATTTTCGGCCTGCTGGAATGTCAGCTGATTTTCCTATCAAGGGTTTATTGCATTGAAGGAAACTGTTTATAATGAAATATCATATTTTCTATCGTTCGGTCTTATGTATCTTAATTCTTCATTACATTGCTAATTCGTCAGAGTTTTTTCCCTTAATCATTATTGTAAATAAATCATATTATGTTGTAATATCTGTGTTCTTTTTTTACTGAAAGGCATTGTAAAATCACACAGTTTGTAATACATTTGCAGCATCCTGCCAGGATTACAATTGTTGTCATTACAGAGCAAGGCCTTTGTGAAACTTGATTTAACATAGTTTGTGATTTGCATCACGCTGTTTGTTAGCAAACTGTGTGAGTACAAAAACAATAGTGAAATTGGCCATTGATGACTAGCTGGGCGAATTTGGACACCCCGCATTAGCAATTGTCAAGGCTACTTTCCAAGTCAACAGACTCCATTCCCACTGGCGATGGGAAAGCAATGTACACGGTCACTGATTGGTGGAAGGGGTGTTCGCATGTTACAGACTAACAGGGTTGATGTGGTCCTGATTTTATGAGGAGGCATATGCGCCGCCATGGGGCGTGATAACCATGGAGAGCTACTGTCAACGAGACACAACAAAAAAACATTGTAAGTTAAATATAAGGACTTCTGTATTTGTTTTCAAACATTAATAAAAATTTGGGACAGATGTCTGATTCTTCAAAGCCTCGAAGACCTGAAGACAGCGACCGAGGGCATGTCAATATCAACTGGACTAAATTCATTTTCACACTGATTGAGAATTTGGTGCAGATAACATTACCCCGACAAAAAGTTGAAAGGTGCACTCCGATGGAGATTAGCCAACACATGAAAGTTGAATGGATAAAAGGCTCAAAATGATATGAGTCAAACAGATAAAAAGCTGAAAGAACAAAGTCAAAGATTGAATAAACAAAAAGTCAAAGATTGAAAAACCAACGGAATAAACGAAGTGGGATACAACGAAAGGGAATAAATCCCAAGGACGAAAATTAAAAGAATACATTAGAAGAAGTAAAGTTGAATGAATATTAATTCAAAGCATTGAAGTTCAATACACACAATCAAATTGATCGAGTCAAAGAATCCAACTGATAAAGTGAATGGGAAGTCAAATGGAAGGAAGCAAACAGACTAAAATAAAAATGATAGGGCAAACCAACAAAAAGGCAAAAGTAGAAAAACAGGTCAAAAGAATAAAAGTCTAGATACAAAATGAAACGAATAAAAGTCAAAGGAATGAATACACATTGAAAGAATAGGTCAAAATAATAGGTCGGAAAAAATGGAAGTTGAAAGAATAAAAATTGAGAAAAAATTGAAGTAACCACTTAGAAGAATACACATAAAATAATTGAAATTGAAAGAATGCAAGTTGAAAGTCAACAGATGAAAGAATATAAGTAGAAAATAATAAAAGTTAACAGAATAGTTATTCATAAAGTCAGAAAGTGTTTAGACTTAATAAGAGCCACAATGGCCCATCAAGTTTAGCCCTATAAAGGGAAGTTACCATAACCCTGGCAAAAGGCACTCATCACCCCAACTAACACCGCATCCTTAATTCCAAAGAGTCCATCCACCATCATCCAACCCACCCATCAATGCCTATCTATCTTACCTATCCATCCCTATTCACTCGATACCACGTAACACATGTGGTTTGAGTGCCCTACCAATAATTTTCAAACTCCATGTTGAATATTACTCTATTGATCATTACTGTTAGCCATCCCCACCAACTTCATGTCATCATCAAATCTGAACACCCTATGCATAAGCCCTATCGCAATGCTATTCACAAAAAAGGTAAAGAGAAGGGCCCTAGGTGTAAAACTTGAAATGTATAGAAGGTGGACAGAATATAATTCAAGAATAATCTTTTTTTTAAATAATAAAGTCGAAAAGGATGCAAGTTGGAAAGGTTAAAAGATGAAATGAGTAAAAGTAAAAATATGAAGAAAATTGAAAAGAATAAAATTAGAAAGATTAAAATTTAAAAGGAATAAAGAGAAAAAAAGAAAGAAGGTGAAAAGTATGAAAGTTGGAAAGAATACAAGTTGAAAACAATAAAAGCCACAAAGAATAAAATCTGCAAAGAATGAAAGCTTCAAGGAATAAAAGCCACAAAGAATAAAAGCTGCAAGGAAGAAAAGCCGCAAAGAATAAAAGCCACAAGGAATAAAGGCCACAAAGAATAAAAGCCGCAAAGAATAAAAGCTGAGAAGAATAAAAGCAGCAAAGAATAAAAGTCACAAAGAATAAAAGCGACAAAGAATAAAAGCTGCAAAGAATAAAAACAGCAAAGAATAAAAGCCGCAAAGAATAAAAGCATAAAAGAATAAAAGTCGCAAAGAATAAAAGCGACAAAGAATAAAAGTCGCAAAGAATAAAAGCGACGAAGAATAAAAGCAACAAAGAATAAAAGCCGCAAAGAATAAAAGCTGCAAAGAATAAACGCACCAACGAATAAAAGCCACAAAGAATAAAAGCGACAGAGAATAAAAGCTGCAAAGAATAGAAGCCGCAAAGAATAAAAGCCGCAAGGAATAAAAACTGCAGAGAATAAAAGCCACAAAGAATAAAAGCCGCAAATAATAAAAGCCGCAAGGAATAAAAGCCACAAGGAATAAAAGCTGCAAGGAATAAAAGCTGCAAAGAATAAAAGTCACAAAGAATAAAGCTGCAAAGAAAAAAGCCACAAAGAATAAAAACCACACAGTATAAAAGCCAACAAGAATAAAAGCAGACAAGAATGAAAGCCAAAAAGAATAAAACCCAAAAAGAATAAAAGCCAAAAAGAATAAAAGTCAAGGAAAATAAAAATTGAGAAGAATAAAAGTCGAAAAGAAGAACAGTCGAAAAGAATCAAAGTCGAAAAGAGTGAAAAGGATAAAAGTTAAAAGGGCAAAAGTAAAAAAATATGAAAAGCATAAGTCAAAAGAATCAGTAAAATGTATAAGTGAAAAGCATAAGTCAAAAGCATCAGTCAAAAGAAGAAATGAAAAGAATACTTCAAAAGAATAAGTCAAAAGAATAGACATCAAAAATACAAGTGAAAAGAACAGAAGTTGAAAGAATGCAAGCCAAAAGAACAAGTTGGAAGAATAAAAGTCGAGAGAATAGATGAAGATATTCCAATTTTGACATATCTAGTACCTATCACGAACGATATCATCACCTATATTGCCAAATTACCCACCTGAAATGTCCAAATGTAGGTAGGTACCCCACACACTTCCTATCCCTACTTCCATTTTATGTTATTACATGCTATTGCCGTACTTTACTGCAATGAACACAAGGACATTTTAACAGCTATAGGTACATAAAAGCAATTACGCGCAATTATTTTCATTTCGAACTCAGTGCCCTGGATTCACCGTCAAATCAGCATGCAACTAACATTACCTGACGCGTAAGCTACTTCAGTGATGGCCGAACAAAAAAAGTGATGGCGATATCAATCGTAAGTTTTATTTTGGAAACACTCACTTTTTAAACCATTAAAGTTTAAATCATTAAGCATAAGTTCGAAGTTTTGATACTTACTGATCAATTGGGACTTAAGATCAATTCGGAATAATACAACCCTGAACTAATTTAGAGTCATATTAATGAACTTCGATGTTAGCAGCAAGAATCCTGTCACCACTATTTCCACCAGAACGAAAACTTACACACGTATGACCGATTTCGAGTTCACACAAATTCACACACACACACCAAAAATATTATGTTTTCATGACAATTGAGGTCCATCATAAAACTTCGTCAGCTAACTGAGAAACGTCTAAATGTGAGTTCTGATTGGTCAAAATACCGAGGTCCAGCGATCGGGTCTCGGTATACACCACCGGACCTCGGTATTCCGTTGTGTAAACTCATTTTGTCCTCGGTAGTCACGGCTCACAAGTGCACACACACACACACACACACACACACACACACACACACACACACACACACACACACACACACACACACACACACACATACACCACACACACACACACCACACCGTTGAAGTCATTTAATCTGGTAAACGATTCAGGTTGGTGCAAATTAGCTGGCCCTTCATTCCAACATTTTTCAAAAGCATGGCTTGGTGCTGGAAAGCGTATTTCACTGACCCCATGGGGCGTTATTGATGCTCCCGATGCTGCAATTCAACATACGACTAGGGTATTAAATCCTGCTCAGTCTTCAAATAACTAACGGTGGTTTCACACCAAGAATGACAGATGGTCCGGTTTCATGTCGTTCTGAAGCAATATAAAGTAAAATATTTGTATGGTAAAATAGTTGGATGGTATCCGCGTGAAAAAATATTTTATCCCCACGAAATTCTGAATATGTCGCTTGCGGTACAGTGCACAACATATGCAATAAATAATAAGATATCATGCAGCACATGCCTTACGCCCTAAAACATGTGATTATCAATAAAGTAGATGCAATTTAATCAAGTAACTAATTGACTTGTCAATGAATCTGAATTAAGCAAGCAAGTGCCGCCCTCGCACTCGCCGCATCAGTGGCTCAGTTGGCTAGAGCGCTACCCGGCGCCCGTCTCCCCTGTTCTGGTGATGCTGGGTTCGAGTCGCTTCGCACGCTCGCTTTTAGTCCCCGGCTGGAAGGGTCAGTTGGCAATTGGCACGATAAGGTCGAGAGCGAGCTGCCGGGGTCGCCGTGTTGGTGTATTGACAGCACGTGAAGCCTTTTGCCAAATTTATGCTGTAAAACTGCAATTCATGGATTCATGGCCAGGGTTCACGCAACCAGCTCTTCTTGGCAATTGGATCCTGGTCCATAAAGTCACCCCAGCAAGAATTCGAACTACATTTCTAAAACGTATAAATGTTGGACATTCTATTATTATTTTGGGGCCAGAGAATACTTCATTGACATCATAAACCTCCCATCTCCTTTCTTTACATCTTTGCAACTGAGCTTTGTCCAACCTTTCCAGCTCATTATGTGTTGCCGGAGTCAGAAGTCCGCAGCTATCAATTGTTGCTTGTCAACAGAAGTCCAGTGGTAGCCTGCTCGTTGAACTGCCAATGTTGCTTCGCCGACAGAGGAATGCAAGGCGGGAACAGCGAAGACCCGTGCGTATCACTTCATGGCTGCAGGACAAATGGTCGCGTGACGACCACACACGCGAACACCTATGGCTCGGACGCCGGCCGGTGGCGAAGCTGGTAGCCTGTCACGTAACGCATAACTGTGAAACGGTGCAGCCTACCAGTAATTTTTGGTGTGAAGCGTCACAGCCTACGTTCCTAGTGGCCAGCCATGTTAACCCTCGCAAGTATAGGGGGCGGGGGGGGTGCAACCCCCTAAGGTTTTGTGTATTCCTTCCAAACCGGTGAACGGATCGCTCTGATATTTTGAGTACCCTCTGGGGCAACCTTTTTACGACTTTTAGAGATTTGTTTTGGGGAGGTCATGTCAGGTCACGGAGTTATGAGGTCATAAAGGGGAGCACCTCCGACCAGTTTTCAACAAATACGTGATTATCGCACCTAAACATGACATTGTTGCCTACATCGACTGGTATTATGTGAAAAATACAGATGCCCAGATGGGTTCCCATTAAAAAATAATGTTCCAAAATCGGTGACCTCGGTTGACCTCGTTTGACTTTTCGACCTTTTTTAGCTGACCTACGATAATTTTGCGTGCTGAATTCGAATTCAGCGTCCATTTTTACCCAAGGGAACTTTAAACTTCGAAATTGGAACCGCTTTTCAAAAAGTTGGATATTTGGGGTCACGGCTTTGACCTCATTTGGTGCATGACATATTGGTCCGATCACATCGTGTGACATGTCGTTATGTTCGCAAGGTCCCAATAAACATATTTCCGGCCATTTCGTGCATATGTAGACAGTAGTTTCGATATAACTGACCATTTTCTTAGGAAAATACAAAAAAATATATTTTAGAGCTTTGACTTGACCTGACCTGGAAGGTTAACCATTGATCTTAGAAGGTCATACTGAATTCCAATCGCGAGGTCTCGGCCAGATCTATAACTTTGGTCTTTAGTTCCTTTTCGTAACATGCACGGTTTCGAATCGCCAGGGGGGCCTCCTCCCCTATACGACCAAAGGTGGTAAAATGCCGAATACTGGCGAGGGTTAAAGGTACCCCCGAACATTCCACTGAAGGCGAGTATACCACCGCAACTACGTGCTTCGGCGCTCCTGTCGCGAGTCGAATTTCCCCAGCAGGCAGGCAAGCACTACTATGGCTACCATAACACGACGAACGCAGGCATGTCGGAACCACCTGATGACCCTATAAGTATGGGGACCACCTGACTATCCGATGAGAGTGGGAACCACCTGATCACTCGAAACAAGTGTGGAGACAACCTGATAACCCATCACGAGTGTGGGGGAACCCCTGATGATCCATCACACGTGTGGGGATCACCTGATGATCTGTCGCGCGTGTCGAAACCACCTGCTGATCCGCCACAAGTACCGGAAGCACCTGATGGCAATCACATGTGTGCGGAACCATCTGATGGCCCGTCACATCACACGTGCCGGGATCGCCTCATTGGCCCGTGCCGCATGTGGGACCATTTGATGACCCGTCACATCACGTGTGCGGGCCAACTGATGACCCGTCACATCACGTGTCGCGACCACCTGGTGACCTGTCAGTCATGTGGGGACCACCTGATGATGGATCACATTTGTGAGCACAACCACTGGCTGGTTATTGAGGGGCGAAGGGGGGGGCTCCACATAAGGGGCCATGCCCCTGTACAATTACCTCAGGATGCCAGTTTGATTGCACATACCAGGACATTTTTTTGTATTCCAGCTGGGACGACTGCGACAAGATATGCACGAAAACGGAGACTCGGATCTGCGATCGGTCGGGATGGGCTAATTTGCTCTTTTAATAACTGAATACATTTGTGGATCGTTGGGGCTCTCACTAGATAACACGCTCGAATAGGCTTTGACACGTACGAAAACTTTGTTCATCGACATGCCAGATGCTGAATATGGCGCGTTTTGCTAAATATAACAAAAGATAATTACATATCCACACCCAGAACACCACCTGATGATCCATCACACGTGGCCGGCCCCCTGACGACCGGCCACAGGTGTCGGGATCACCTGATGACCCACCACACGGCTCGGGACCGCCGTGTGGCCCGTCAGGCGTTGTTGACGCGATGGCGGTGGCGGACGAACAGCGCCGCCGCCACCGACACCACCAGCAGCACCACCAGCGACACGACGATGGCGGCGATGACGGCCGGCGACATGCCGCCGCCGCCGGGAGTCGGTGTCGGTGTCGGTATCGGTGTCGCGCCCAGGAACAGGATCGCCGTGTTGGAGACTGCACTCCAGTGTCCTGCCGGGCAGGAGACGGCGAAAACGGTGCGTGGCCGCCGGCTTTCGCAGTTCCACGTGAAGATGTGATTACGCACGGTGGCTCGTTGTCGTGCGCACGCCCTAAAGTTGCGCAGATGCCACATGGCATGATAGTGAGATCGTGTCTGCGCCCTGCTCAATGATCCTCTTCGACAAAATAAAAACACTTTGTCTGTTGTCACATGTCACGACCCGTCCTGCTCACAGAACACGGGCTTAATGCTAGTCACAAGTCCTCAATAGTCAATAGAACCTCAATAAGCAATAGTCGCAAGTCCCGCTCCCATCGTCTACCGACGTCACCTGCCCCACCTGTCTCACCCGTGTGTAAGCTCACCTGGCCACCGACCTCACCCAGACTATCATACGATCTCCTGGATCACTCACTCCAGCATCACCGTGGGCGTCTGTCGACGTTACGTGTCACAGGTCTCACCCAGGCTGACTATCCTACGATCCCTGGATCACGTACGGATCCCTGGATCACGATCTCACCGTGGGCGTCTGCTGACATCACGGGTCACGTGCCTCACCCTGCTTGTCTGTCGTCCGCATGGCGAGGTAGATGGTGAGTTGGTCTGGCTCTGCGGAGTTGATCGTCAGATTCTGCCGAGAGCCGCTGGGCTGCGGCAGCGGCACCAGAGAGCTGTTGACCACCTCGCCGTGGGTGGGGTACATGGCCGGCAGTAGGTCGTTGGAGTCGTTCGACCACTTGAACTCGTAACGATCCGCTGGGGAGGAGCCGGAAGTCGTCAATACGGCGGAGCGCCGGTGTGCGGTGACGACGAGCCTTGATGACTGTATTTAACATTTGGGGCGTCAGTTGTATTCACTGATATTCAGAAGCGCAGCCAGGATTTTCTTAAGGAAGAGGAAACAAAAATCACTTTTTGGACGTTATGACCCATGGACGTTGTGATTTTTGAACGTTATGAACTTTGGTTGTAATTGAACCTTGTAAGCTATGATTCCTCCACATTATGTCTCACATACCCTCCACATTATGTCTCTGTTTTCACTTTTGCATCATCAGCATAGCACGTCTTGACTGCATTGTGCACAATGCATGCAAGATTCTCTCCTGGTGCATCTGAAATCTGAAATCCTCTGGTGCATTTTTTTGCATCCATAAAGATGAGCAAACGATGATAGTTTCATTCAAATATCGTTATCCGTTAAAGCGTGACGAGTGGTTGAACTTTTTTGGAGGTGACCTCACTTGACCTTGACTAACTCGCTGACCGTAGATGACCTGTTCTCAAAGTTTTAACACAGCATGTCAAATTGATGTGTGAAAAAGCATGCAAAATTTCGGCGCGCTGCCGCGAGCTGTTTTGTTGCTATCCGCGGGAAGCCTCGTGTTTAGCGGAAATCCGCGTGTTTAGCAACTTCACTCGTCGAGACGATTACGAAAATTGGCAGGCTGATATATTTATCTTCATTAGTTTTCGGGATACGAAACAAACTAAAGTACAATAACTGAAATTTTTGAGGCTTCGCGCACGATCACTAGGCAAATTCCTAAATGTTACATTTTGGTGCCAATTAACTCTAAATATCTGAAATAATGAAATAAACCGGATAAAAAGAAGCTGCAACTTGTCAATCTTTTGGAAAGATGAACATACATAGGAGGGTTGCGCCGCCCACTCTGTGGTTCGCTGGCAACGTGGCCTGCGACGCAGATAGGCTGACACTTCTGATGAACAGCTGAGCCATAGAAAGTACAAGTGCTGAGGTCGCCAAGTGGTTTGCTGGACCAGGCATGGGCCATTGTTGTTTGAAACGACACAATATATCATGAAGTAGCCATCCAGAGTCAACTCAGCTCTGCCAGTGCTCCGCTAAAAGCGCTTCGACAACAGAATCTGAATTGAGTTCTGGACATTTTTACATTTTGTTAGGTTAGGCACTTCGGCCTCCTCAGGCCATTTTGTGCCGTGGAAAGATAAAAAAAAATTATAGTGCTGGAAAAGTCAGTTTATAAGTCCTGGAGCAAGTTGGTTTGTTGGAGAAAAATGAAAAGTAGTTTGAGGAGAAATGGATGATTATCCCCCAATAATATTGGCAGAGAAAACGGAATTTTGTGTATATGGCAATAGTCCGTCAGTATTTTTCGAGGGCCGTGGAACTTCTGACAGTGAAGAAGAATGTGTGTAACTGTAAGATAGGTGTTGCATGATGGGCATGAAGGTCTGGGTGAAGCCGTGCAGATATATCGATGTGTAAGAAAAGTATGGCCGATGCGTAAACGTGATAAGACTTTTTCTTCGTGTCGGTTTTTTATATGATGTGGTCCAGATATCAACGACAGGTTTGATGATATGTAATTGTGTATGGTTCGTGTTTTGTGTTCAGTTTTGCGTCCAAAAATGTCGAATGCTCTGTTGTATTGATAATTTAATACCTTCAAAATGTGGTGGAATTTATGTAATATTTTGGAGGTGTAATGATGCTTTTGCTAATGTGTCGGCTTCTTCGCTCCCTGGGATGCCGCAGTGACTGGGCACCCACAGGAAACGGACCTTCACGCCCATCAGATGAAGTGTTCCTAAAGTTTCATAAATAGAAATATGGCAATGATGTGAACAAGAAAGTGACGAAAGAGATTGTAAAACAGATTTGGAGTCCGAACAAATGACGACGCTGCGCATGGGGTGACAGAGAAAACTATTGCGAATGCAACGGAGGGCAATGAAGATAGCATGTAATTCGGCGATGAAAATTGATGTTCCGTCTGGTAGTCGATGTTGTTTTTTGTATGTTCCCGAAACTATGGCATTTCCTGTAAAGTTGGCGTCTTTAGAACCGTCAGTAAAAACAAAGGGAACATGAGAATAACGAGACCGAAATTTGGGAAATTTTTGTTTCGCATATTCTGGACAAAGCTGTGATTTTGGAGTGGTGGTTAGATAAAAACTGTATCGTTCGGCTATCTGCCACGGTGCTGTAGTTGGTGGAGAAAGAGAAGTATTGCGTGGAATAGTGAAATGGAGTTGTTTTGAAAAAAAGTTTTGACTCGAGAAGCTATAGTGAGACCAGTTCGTTTTTCGGCTGGACCTAAATAACCATGATGTAAATTTGGGACAATTTGTAATGACGCGTGTGTGGGGTGGTTTGAGTGAAATTGAATTTTGGAGGCGTACCTAAGTGTTTGCTGCATTCTACGGAGAGCTAGTGTAGGAATTCCCGATTCGGCTTCTAAAGAAATTATGGGTGAAGTAGTCATTGGACCGAGTGCGACACGGATAAATTTATTTTGAATGGTGTCTAAAATGTGTAAAGAGGATGTGCTAGCACCGGTATATACTACGGATCCATCTTCAATTATGGGTAGAACTAAAGATTTGTAAAGTAGTAGAAGTGTATAACGGTCGGCTCCAAGTGATGAAGAAGTGAGGCATCGAAATAAATTAAGTCGGTGAAAACATTTGTTCTGGATGTGTTTGATGTGCTTATGCATTGAAAGCCTACGGTCAAAAATAATACCAAGAAATTTAAACGAATTTACAAAGGGTATATCATTGTTTCCGAGGTGAAGCGGTGTTTCTGGAATTGGGCGGGGAAGTGATTTGCTAAATATCATGGTTGCAGATTTTGTAGCGGAAAAAATTAAACCATTCTTCAGGAACCATTGATATATTTTGTCTGGTGCGTTTTGTAGGTGACATAAACAATGCTCGTAATTTTTATCCGGAACACCAAATTGCGCTGTCATCGGCAAACAAAGAGTATGATACATGTTAACGTTTGTGACTACGGTGTATGAATTGCGATCACTGTTCGTTGAAGCTCGTAGTTAAAAATGGGTTTTATCCCGACGACGATTTTATCCTGACGACGATCCCGAGATGGGATCGAAACCGGTTTTCCTTGAAAACCCATTTTTAACTACGAGCTTCAACGAACAGTGATCGCAAAGAGTATGATACATTAACACGCGCACTGGAGGGGGGCGAAATCCGCCAACCCCTCCGGTTTTTCGAACACAACTGCAGATTTTACCGGTCGATATACGCGATTTTCTGCGTACCTGCTTAGAAATGACCGGCGCGTCGTTTAAAGCAAGACAAATGGAAATCGGCCGAACATTTTTCAAGTTAGGGGCCGTTAAATAAAAAAAATTCCTAGCGCCAGACCACAAAAATCGGCGCTGATACGCTTCCCGTATATTCGCAAAAGGGAAGTGTTCTTGGCAACACTAGCGACTTGTTCGATGTATATTGGTATGCTAGATAGTTTCAATGTCATGTTAGGTCACCGAGGTCAAGTCAGGTCAAGTTCATGACAGGTTAATGGAACCAAACTTGGTCAACTGGAATGTTGTCAAAATGCACTACTGTTTGTCATTTGTACTGTTTATCATTGCGTCTCCACACTATATTTATATAATTCACTCCTTTCTTCGCGAAGCCGATTGCGCCGAGCTGCCCGACGGAGCAGTCGGGCGGGCGGCCCGGTTCCGGTAACTGGAACAGTTAACTGACCTGATAAAGTGCTGCTATATAGGTGACCTGAGGTCAAATGTCGGGTCAAGCATCTGGATTGCATCATTAGTAATGTCCAAAGCATCATTGATGCCCACTTTGGAGCATTTAAACACAATCACAGCGATCCATAACAATGACAAGCCAAGCCACGCAAAACAATTTTTTTTCTTCAAATGTGACCTCATTTGACCTTGAAGATATTGATCTAAGGTTATGAAAATTGCACACAATAGAGTTCACTACCGTACCCATCCACCCTGCGATTTTTTATCTAGCTTTAATAGGAGCCGAGATCTTAGGGGGGCGGAATCCGCCCCCTCCCTCCAGTGCGCGTAATTTTCAGAGGCCCTCCAGGGCGCGTGTTAATAGGCATATCGGCGAAAAGATCGTTAATGATGAGGTTGAATAAAACTGGTGAAATGCAACTTCCCTGTGGTAGTCCATTTTGAAGAATATGTGGATTGGAGATGGCTGACCCGCACCTGATATGGAATGGACGAGTACCGGATAGAAAACCAACTAAATAATGTGCGAAGTGTCCTTTTATACCGAGTTGCTGAATTTTGAAAAGTAATGCGGGTTTGAAAACCATATCGTAAGCTTTGCCTATGTCTAAAAATACTGCGACTGTGTGTTCATGTTTTTGTAGCCTAGGCGGATGTCTGTTTCTAACCGAATAAGGTGATCTATTGTGCTGCGTCCTCGCCGAAAACCACATTGAAAGGGAGATAGAAGTGAATTTGTTTCCAGGTGCCAAGTCAGTCTTTTAACAACTATTCGTTAAAAAAAAGTTTTCCTAAACAACTGGTGAGTGCAATGGGTTGTTGTTGTTGTTGTTATTGGGGTTTAGGGGCGCATCAACTGCCTAGGTTGAGTGCAATGGGTAGAAAATTACTTGGGTTACTATGGTATTTGCCGGGTTTTGGAATGGCATGATTGGAATGATGATAGCCTTTTTCCTGCTTCAGGAAAGATGTGATTTGACCATAATGAATTAAATGTGTCTAAGATGCATTGTTTGGTGTCGTCAGATAAATGTCGAAAGAAGGAATAATGCAATTTGTCAGGCCCTACTGAGGTGCTACCGGCGGAGGAAATGGCATTCTCCAGTTCAGAAAGATGAAAAGGAGCATTGTAGTACTCGGCATTGTCGGAATCAAAGAGGTCAAGATTGGTGTGAAAAGTGTGTTGTGTATTTGGAAGAAATTAGGTCGGTAGTTCTCATCGGAGTTATTATGGGCTATGGTATCAGCTATGGTATTTACTATGGTTTGTGGGTCTGTAATGGTGAGGTTGTGGATTTTGAGGGCCGGTAGAGATTTAAATGGGGAGCGTCCGGACAAACGTCGGATTAATTGCCATATTTTACTTAAAGGTGTTTGAAAAGTGAGCTGCTGTAAATATGAGGACCATGAACGGCGCTTAGCATCGCGAATGATGCGGCGGGTTCTCGCACGTTCACGGTTACGGGTGGTTAAATTTGCTTGATTGGGATGTCGTAAATACTTCCTAAATGCTCTTTTCCTAACCGCAATTGCTTGTGAAATTTATAGACACCACCAGGGTACTGGTTTTCGTTTTGTGAAAGGTTTCGGGAGTGGAATTGTAGTGGATGCTGCTTCGAAAAGTGTGTCTGTAATTGAGTTGATGTTTTCGACGGGAGAAATGTTGGGGTTGTATTGAATATAAGAAAGTTCCTGAAATGTTGTCCAATCGGCTTTTGAAATTTTCCAGCGTGGGATAAAATTGGGTGTGCTATCAGTAGCAGTTGAAAAAGTGGGTATTAATTTTATGGGGTAGTGATCGCTGTCATGAATGTATGTGTCTATGGTCCAATCGAAATCGTTGGCCAGAGTTGGAGAGCAAATTGTCAAATCTATTTGACAGTTTCTGTGTTGCAGTTTCTGTGTTGTGTCCGAGGTGAAAAAAAGTTGTTCTGCAGTGTTAAGTATTACTAAATTGTGTCGGTCTAAAATGTGTTGAATAATGCGTCGGCGAGTGTCTGGGTGTGTACAATTTTTATACCACGCCGGCCTATGAGCGTTGAATTCGCCAAGTAAGATGAACGGGTTTTTGAAATTTGTGATGAGGTTTTCTAATTGTGTCAAAATGTTTGTGTTGTCTGTAGACGGTGGAATGTATAGCGAGCATACATCTATATTTCGACCATGTAAACGTAATGTACAAGCTACGGCTTGTAACGATGAATGAAGTTTAATTTGTGTATGTGTGTAATCATTGTTAATATAAAGGGCTGTACCGCCACTGCGGTGTGATCCACGGACCTCGTCGTGGCGGTACAGCGAATAATTGAAAAAATTGAAATTATATGTATCGGTAGGCAAAAATCAGATTTCTTGAAGTGCGATGAGAATCGGAGTTAAGATACTAAAAAGGCTTTCATTTCTGCCCATTTGGAAATCAAACTACGGCAGTTCCATTGTAGAAATATGGACATTTGTGAAAATTAATATTTGTCGGCACATTTCGGTGCATGTCGGAACCAGGATTGCAAGTCTGGCGGACATGTGGGTTGGGTGCAGACGGCGGCGGTGGACCCGCCAGAGCCGTCCGGCCGGCCGGTGATCTTGGCAAGGTCACGGCGACCGGTCACTGCCGCGGGGGATGTCCGCCGGCTGGAAGTTGGTCGGGTCACGTGGGTGCCGACCGGAGCTGGACATGCAGGGCTCGATCGGCGGCCCGCTGACGGGGAACGAGAATTTGCTCCCGCAGCGGAGTGACTGCGGGACCTGTCACTCCTCCCTGGAGTGGTTCGTTTGTTGGGAACCGGAGTGGTCTGTGTGTTGGGAACCAGGGTGGTTTGTGTCGGTGTGATCAGTGATGTAAGTTTTTTTTAGTGGAGCTAAACCGGGAATCATGTCAGTTTGACCCGAGGTAGAAGTAGTGGTGACGCGACGAATGGGGGGAGCAACGGTGGCCGCCTGGGCATACGTTTTTGTTGACGGGGAGGTGGCTTCGACAGACCGTCGGGCCTGAGGGTATGACACCCCAGTCGTGGCCTTGACAGCGCAGACCTCATTCTCCTTGCGCCAAACTGGGCAGAGGGTTGATGTGGTCAGGTGATCGGGTGTGTTGCAGTTGAGGCAGTGGGCAGGCCTGGAGCAGGTGGAATCAGGATGGTGTGGTTCGCCGCACTTGGGGCAGCGAGCTGGTTGGCGACAAGTTTGACTGCCATGGCCGAAGCGCTGGCAATTAAAACAGCGAAGAAGATTGGGAATAAAGACACGGACTTGGTAGCGTAGGTATCCGGCGAGGAGGGCTTTGGGAAGAGTGGTATAATTAAAGGTAAGGACAAGGAGGCTCGTGACACGTTTCTGGCCGTCTTTAAAGGAAGTGATGCGGCGGACGTGGGTTACCCCCTCCGGCCTGAGCTCCGCCTGAATATCTTCCTCAGACATGAAGCGGAGCTCCGGCGCGAAGACGGTGCCCTTGGTGGTATTGCGGTTTGAATAGAGAGTGATGGTAGCGGATTTTCCACAAAATGTGGTGGTACGGAGGAGGGCTTTGGTTCGGGTTCGGGATTGGGTTTTGATAACTAGGATTCTGTTGGCTGGGGCTTCAATGTCGGAATTGACTAGGGAGCAGATGGCGAGTTGTTTAGTCGGCCAGAAAACGTTTACACGGCGAAAGGAAACGGATTCCTCGCCAGGCTTAACGACTACGTACGAGCCAGCACTGTCGAGGTAGGGTTCGATGGGTTGGATGGGTTCAGGTGGAGAGGGCGTGGTCTTGTTCGAGCATGGGTCAGCGGCGTGGAGAGGGATGGTTTGGTCGGGATTGCGTGACGGGTTCGTGGTCTTTGAACGAACAGGGGTCGGCGAGGCGCAAAGGGCGTCATCAAGGAGAATTGTCCGGCGTGGGTCATCAATGGTTGTGTCGAGAGGTTGGGCATCAGGGGCCGAGTCCGGGGTCACGCGATGGTCATCTGGTGTGGTTATCGGGGAAAACTCAGACTCAGAGTCCTGTGGCGAGCTTGGGTCATTGCCCTTTTCCCTCTTTTTCCCCATCACGGGGAAAAAACGAACGAACGGAATATAAATATAAACTAAATATAAGTAAATGCGCAGAACAAAGGGAACGAAAATACTACGACGATGTAAACCGAGTGGGGCGACGGGTGTCACCCCACAAGAGAACGAAATGAGAAAAGAGCGACGGGTGTCGCCCCACGAAAATGAAAAATAAATAACTGCGGTAACAAGCAGTCAGTCGCGCCAAAAAATAGGCACAGCGGAGTAATCAGCGGGCTCTGGTTAGGTGCGAGCGGACAGTACTGAATACTCCATGACTTCTGGAAAGGAGAAAAATATGGTCCTGCGTGTTCGCAACACAATAGCTCCACGCAATGGAGAATGGTCATAGCGCGAATGTCAGGAGGTAGAGTTTCACAAAAAAAAACGGCCCAAAAGGGAGCATATTGGTCAATCCGTCTGTTCGCTCGCGACTTTTTAGTGACATACATCGATGCGACAACAAAATTCAGCATGAGCAGCAGCCGACGGTAGTTTCCGTCGTCTTCGGTCCGAACAACGCTCCCTATCGTGAGAACACCAGGTACAGGTGCATCAGGGTGAAAATGTCCGCTCCCCGCTCCATGATTTTACCGGTAGTGAAACCTGGCTTCATTATATTTATTGAGCGAATGGCGACACCCACCGATAAAAAGACAATGTCTGAACCCAGCGATGCAGCCGTGTGATTAATTGCTAAAACCGTGCATATTGCACATATGAAGAGCTGCATGTCAAGCAATATTTCTGAGTCAGGTAGGTGTTCACATCACACACAAGGGCGTCGCCACCGGGGGGCAGGGGGGCAGTCGCCCCCTGAAATTTGAGGAGGCCCCTATCCGGAAATGCACAGGAAAAAAAGTGAGCAGGGAGGACGACGAGACATGAGAGGAGGCCTCCAAGACGTGAGAGGAGGCCCCTAATTCGAAGAAGGAGTCACCTAGGAGAAGATAGCAGGCCCCAGAAATCAAGAGAGTGCCAATAATTGGCACGGAGGCCCCCAGGAATGCAAAGGAGGCCCCAGGATTGCAAAGGAGACCCCGTGATTACGAAGGAGGCTCCCATTATTGCAAAGGAGGCCCCAGGATTGCAAAGGAGGCCCACAGGATTGCAAAGGAGGCCCCCAGGATTGCGAAGGAGGCCCCCAGGATTGCAAAGGAGCCCCCAGGATTGCAAAGGAGGCATCCAGGATTAGAAAGGAGGTCCCCATGATTGCAAAGGAGGCCCCCAGGATTGCAAAGGTCTCCAGGATTGCAAAGGAGGCCCTCAGGATTGCAAAGGAGGCACCATGATTGCAAAGTAGACCCTCAGGATTGCGAAGGATGCCTCCAGGCTAGCGAAGGAGACCCCCAGGATTGCAAAGGAGGCCCCATGATTGCAAAGGAGGCTCCCAGGATTGCGATGGAGGTCCCCAGGATTGCAAAGGAGGCCCCCAGGATTGCAAAGGAGGCCCCCAGGATTGCAAAGGAGGCCCCCAGGATTGCAAAGGAGGCCCCCAGGATTGCAAAGGCCCACATGATTACAAAGGAGGCCCCCAGGATTGCAAAGGAGGCCCCATGATTGCAAAGGACTCCAGGATTGCAAAGGAGGCCCCCAGGATTGCAAAGGAGGCCCCAGGATTGCAAAGGAGACCCCCAGGATTGCGAAGGATGCCTCCAGGCTAGCGAAGGAGGCCCCCAGGATTGCAAAGGAGGCCCCCAGGATTGTAAAGGAGGCCCCAATTGCAAAGGAGGCCCCCAGGATTGCAAAGGAGGCCACCAGGATTGCAAAGAGGCCTCCAGGATTGCAAAGGAGGCCCACAGGATTATCAAGGAGGCCTCCAGGATTGCAAAGGAGGCCCACAGGATTACAAAGGAGGCCCCGAGGATTGCAAAGGAGGCCCACAGGATTATCAAGGAGGCTCCCCGGATTGCAAAGGAGGCCCACAGGATTGCAAAGGAGGCCCCAGAATTGCAAAGGAGACCCCAGGATCGCAAAGGAGGCCTTCAGGATTACAAAGGAAGCCCCCAGGATTACAAAGGAGGCTCCCGTGATTACAAAGGAGATCCCCCATGAATGCAAAGGAGGCCCCCAGGATTGCAAAGGAGGTCCACAGGATTACAAAGGAGGCCCACAGGATTATCAAGGAGGCCCCCTGGATTGCAAAGGAGGCCTACATGATTGTCAAGGAGGCTATCACATCAAATATATCACATCAAGACCTTTAAAAAAATAGAACTCGATGTCCAAAAGTTCACACCGAGATTCGATCGAATGGACCCCAGCACCGGAAAATTAAGAACAGTTCCGGCAAAAATTACCCGGAGGGCTTTTATACTCCGAAAGGTGCCATCGGCTGAAAAAAAAAACTCCTTCGATGGCCGCAGTGGCATATCAAAGGGGCAAATGCCCCCTCCCTCCTAAGAGGGATATGCTCCCAAGAATCGAGCCGAGGCTTTCAAAAGTCGCGCTGGGACCACAAAAATTCGCGTCGGTCCACCAGAATTCGCGTAGGGGCTCCAAGTAAATACGGCGGGCCCCAGAAAACTCTCTCCGCCAGGCCCGAAAATCTGCAACAGGAACCGCCAAGATCGCGTTGGGGCCACAGCTAAGTACAACGCGCCCCGCAAACTCGAACCGGTCCCACCAAATATCGCGCTCGGACCCACAATTCCCATCGGTAGTACCACAAATTTGGTCTGGGCATAAAAAATTCACGTCGGGGCTGCCAACAATTGGCGTCTAGGGCTCCACATAAGCACCGTGTGACCCCCAAAGTCGCATCGGTATCCGAAAAAGAAAGCCGGAGCCCTCCGAAATAAGGAGGGATTCCAAAAAAAAGTCCGTGTCAGGAAAATGGTTCTGGAGCACCGAACATATCATCAGATGCCTTGACAAATCGTGTACGGCATCGAAAAACATACCGGAGCTCGAAGAAAATCTTGGTGAGATGGAAAAACATGGCGCCAGGAACTCGAAAAATCAGGCCGAGATTCGGAATTAAAAGAAAATTCAGAAGAGGTCCACAAAAATCGCGTTGAGCCCAGATAACTGGCGTTGGGTCCCCGGAACCACGCGCCTGGGCGCGATAAGTTGCGCTAAGACCCAGAAATACCGCACCGAAGACCCAAAATCGTACTGGGCCCCACAAATGTGCGTCAGAAGCCCCAAATAAACACAGCGGGACCCTAAGAGCACAACGGGGACCGAAAATGTAACTGGCCCTCCAAAGCGCAGTCTCGCAAAAAGCGACAGGGCCCTAAAACATGCGCTGCAGCCCTAAATAAATATAGCGGGAACTCTAAAAAAACACACAAAAAACACCCGAAGCTCTCAAGGCACACAGGGGACATGCGACCGCACAAGGGCCTGAAAAGAGGCAGGGGTCGCAATAAGCAACATGGTCCCAGAACGAACAAAAATACCGGGCACTAAATAAATACATTGAGATCATTGAAAGCGCCCCGACAACTAAGAAAAATCATCGGTGCGCAAAGAAGCAACAAACTCTAAAACGAGCAGGGGTTTCGAAAATGCGTTGGGCCTCGAACAAAAATGGATTGGAGCCCTAAGACACATCCGTAGACGAAGAAATACAAAACGGGTCCAAAGAAGTGCACTCAGGCAGGGCCTCGGTTCGGTAGCCAACCTCGAAGCATGTTTAATCAAAGATATGAGGTGCATCAAAGCTCAGCGGGTATCCGCATTTCTTCATCATAAAATATGGGAAGTAGGGAACTAGTGATCGAATTTAATTAATCGAATTTTCGCAGCGAACGCCCATACAAAGCATTTCATCACGTCAGATAAGGCGCAAGTCTATCATGTGGCAGCAATTAGCAAAGTGTAGGAGGCCCAGCAGAATCCGTAGCATCGCACGAAGTGTGGCGAATGCGCCGAATGCGCAAGATGGGTGTGCACATGCACTAACGCTGGTGTCGTGGCGACCGGGCACTATGAACTGGAATGTCTGAAATTGGTAAATTTTACATTCTAAAGTGATCTGTGTAGGTGTAATTTCAGTAGTGCAAGGTGACTTATCAAGGGATACCAAAAGAATACATTCGAACAGGGTAGGGGAGCCAGGGTTGAAATCCGACGAATCAGAAACGATAGTGGTAGATTAGGCCCCTCGACCGGATAATTTAGTTGGTCACTAATTATTTTACATAAAAAGGTCCCCTTTGACAAAATAGTGGTCGAAATCGGAAGACTTTTTATTGAGTAGGTGGACCCCTCCAAATACGTTTGCCCCCCCTCCCCTTGACGCAAATATAGGTACGTCACTGGTCCCCCAATAATTTTCAGAAACATACGCGCATGGAGCAAAGCCAACATTGAGGGGCAAATTCCCCCTCACAAGCATACAAAACAACACCGATGCCAGATATTAAATGAGAGAAATGAAGTTTTTAAATGTATTTTCTTCCTACAAAATTGTCTTCTGTGATTACAGCCTGTATGATTAGAGCTTTCCAGCTTCAATACCTTCTCAACGACATAATTTACAAAACGGTACAGCACAGTGAAAACCATGGGCGTGACTG
Organism: Ashinkailepas kermadecensis; assembly: GCA_034440615.1. Taxonomy (NCBI): domain Eukaryota; kingdom Metazoa; phylum Arthropoda; class Thecostraca; family Neolepadidae; genus Ashinkailepas; species Ashinkailepas kermadecensis. Next base: position 21,347 of record JAOTOM010002656.1, read on the forward strand.
CGTGGAATTTGAAGGTTTTGCATTATTTGTGCATTGTCATTGTTACATTGTTGCATTGTCATTGTTACATTGTTGCATTGCCATTGATGCATTGTTGTTCAATGCTTGTTCTTGCCGTGAATTTATTCGCGGAGGATTTATGACTTTAGCTTCTGTGCCAAGTGCCTTGCAGCCAGCACCAAATATTATAAAAAAATAAACAAATTCCTAAGATGACGATCAGAAAACCAATTCAATCCACTTCTCGTTGTCACCTTCGCGAAATTGTCGTCCTAGGACTGAGAAATTATCGTTTAAGCTTGTTTATGAGATCAAGCTGGTGGGAATGACTAACAGTAGTGATGAACCTAGCAATATTCAGTCAAACTTGGTGGACATAGAAATGAGTTGATCAATGGGAGATATCTTTAAGATATGCTCAGCACCAGCCCCACCAGCCCGCTGTAATCTAGAGACCAGCGGGAAGATTCTTCTCGTCGATAAAGCATAAAGATATTGGTTTGTTTTGGCACTGACGTATTTATGCACGTTTGCTTATTTATACCTTGGTATGGCTCAGTTCTCAGCGAAAAAAAAAGATTCTTGGTATTGCGCTTTGCGTAAATGATGCACCATGCCAAGAACAAACAAGACATCAATATGAAGCCATGTTCCCCATTCTGGAACCATACTAAGAGCCTAAAAATCAATAGGAGGCCCTAACACAGTGGAGGCCCCATTTCGGGAGCAGGAGGCCCCCTATCAATATTGCCCCCCCTGGAAGAATTTCGTGGCGACGCCACTGATCACACACCGAACTGGATGTCGACAAGTCACGACGCACCAATTCAAAGCATCGGTATGTGTGAACAACACAGCAAAACATTTCCCAATCAGAAGAAATGTCACCGAATATTTGGTATTCGGTGCAGTTGTCCGTGATTTTACCTGTGCCCCGGTCTAGGTCGGCACCGGGCGCGGTCCACGTGACGGTGGCCTCGCCGGAGGCGCGGTCGCGCTGCTCCATGAGCAGGTCAGTGACCTGAGCTGGTGGCAGCATGTTGGGCGTGACGCCGTTGGTCGTCTTGAACGCTCCGGCGCTCATCTTACGCGTGAAGTTCCCTGGCGGTAGCAGGCTGGTACAGGATTGGGCAGCGTTTCTGGCCTCATGGTTCCAGACATGGAGCTCGGTTTTTGTTTGTTTATTGGATGGTTCTCGACGCGCTTTATGCACGATCACGGCTAATGGTGCCACCCACAATGTTTCACCGGTGGGCCGCGGGATTGGGAAATGTCTCGAGTGGTGCATGAAGCTCGCTAGACAGAGGCCACAAGCAGCATACACAGGCGCGGCACCTCCATGGACACGGTCGTAGCTGGCGGGGAAGTGGGATTAGTCCACCCACTTTACCCACTTTTTGGCGGCACCCGCTTTGACTGGAGAGAGGCGCCCCTCTGAATTCGAGTACTCCCTGAATTATTCAGCCGAAGGCTCCCCTCTGAGTACAAAGGCGCCAATTTGGGGGCATTCGAGTGCGCCCCTCCTAAAATGTTACCGGTCAATGGGGCCCCTCCGAGGAAATTGCACCATGCATTAGATTAGATGAACTGGAAGTCATTCACTCCCCCCCCCCCACACTTTTCTTGTCGTTTCTACACCCTTGTCCAAGGACTTAACTAATGCCGGCATAAGGTGCCATCAGGGGCAGAGGCGCAGCCAAGTGTGGGGTGGGGGGGCTCCCTTAGGAACGAAAAATACACTAGATCAAACAAGAACATGTGATATTTTCACCACGCAAAACAAGACATTTTCGGCGCTCGAAGCACGCCGAAACCGGTCTCTGATTCCCCACAGGTTGTTTTGGTCGGGTCCCTTTTCGGAATATCCTGGTTGCGCTTCTCACCGGGGGAATTGGACGAGCGAGGACAAAGGCGCATATACTTGTCTGCGGCGCGTACCACGAACTTAAGGGCGCAAAGGCGTAAACCTCTCAAAAAGTGTGGTCGGGGGACCAAAACCCCTTTTGAAGTTGATTCTTAACATGCATCGCCATATCATTAATGCTAAGCTTTGATGAAAAGTGCGTGGGGGGAATGTCCCCCTGGCATGCTGTTCCTACACCTATGCAAGGGCGCATCGACTGCAATGGCCACGCAGCCAGCGCGTAGCACGCCGCAGACAAATAGTCAAGAGCTTCCGACAATCCCCGGCACAATGCATTCAAAGTGGAGGTGAGCAAATCACAAAATTGGCCATGTCATATGTGTGCTATGCTGTGCTAAATAAATGAACAAACAAATCACTCGGATGGGAGTTTGGACTGACCAGTGGGTAGCGTGTTGCCCACGGGTGTCCGGCTGCCACAGCACCAGTTGGACCGATCCACTGCAGGGTTGGGAGCCACTCCCGACGCCGAGAAGCCCTCGTTGATGACGGCGTTGCCGTCGTTCTTCACCTCGCACACCACCGCGTAGCGGCCCTGCAGAACGGCCGACACGTCTGCATCCGAACATGCGGCATTCGCAGATGCTAGATGCATCAACACCTGCATTACATCAAATGACATAATTGCGCCGTAAGGGGATGCTTCTCTGCCTGGATTAATTCACGTATGAAATGTTTTGTCCGAACTGAAGTCGGCGTTTTCCCCCTTAATGTCGACCCCTGTTTCATATGCAGCAGCCTATCCTATTTGGCTACACGCACTATTAGAAGCTCGATTCGTATTGGGCTTTCCAATGGCCAGCTATTCAACAGTTAGAGCAGCCAGCTTAGGAATGCCTCAGGATGCCAATACATATGTCATCTTTCTCTACACCTCCAGAGAAACCACCTCATCTTTCTTATTGCATCTTTGTTTTGTCTTTCTGTTTGTAGATAGGCCACCACCAGTTATTAGTAGAAGTACCCCAGGAGCACCTCACCTAGGTGGCAAGCTAGTGACACCTAGGAACTCCTGGGGCCACAAAGTGAAATGTGTTATGAGGGGGAAATTGAGAAGTTGGATCCATGTATATACACATGTACAAGCACACATACCTGCATATGCACACATATGAAACATGTATACCTACATATACACATACCTACTTCGCACACATAGACACATATGCACTCATACATCGTTTATACAAATATACATACATACACATATGCTAACATGCACATGCATAAACATATACACATGTGCATCCATACACATTTACACACATACATATGCACACACCTGCATATACACACCGTATTTACATGCAATTAAGCATATAAATACACATGTATCGTCACATATGCATATACCTGCTGATCCAGCTTTACTCCCACATACTTATATAACCACCTACTTATAATTCCTCTGTTCTTTTTGTTGTGTTCAATTTATGGAGGTTAATTTTTGCTTGTCAGCTAGTTTGCGATATATAAGTCAATGAAATAAGCGCTGATAACTTTTTTGTATCTTCCTTCTTAATAGGTACATGATTACAGGAAGGAAATTTTGAATCAATAATACTATTCCAAGTTCTTGGTGCCGTAAATTATATGGAATGGAGTCTATAGGATTTCGATGAAAAAGTACATGAAAATGATCAACATGCCTTAAATTACTTGGTGATGAATATTGGAACATATTCATTATAGTGATTGGTAATGTTTGATTAAAAATATGTGAAGTAGTAATATGCTCTGTTCCTGTACAATATGAGGGAACTTCAAAATGTTGTCTTTGAACATGCGGTGCATCAACATGCGTCAACACCTGTATTACAACAAATGAAAAAATTATGTCGTAAGGGGATGCTTTTGTGCCTGGATTAATTCCGGTATGAAATGTTTTGCCCGAACTCAAGTCGCCGCTGACGCAGGATTGTGCATATGCATGCAGATAGTCATGTTCGACAATTACGGAAGCCATTTTCCCAAGCTATCCTCGAAACTGGTACCAATATCTTAAACTTCAAGTCGTAATGGACGTAATTGGGCTATGTAGGAAGCTATGCGACTCTTATTGCCTTAAAATTATGATGAGCTTAGATAGTTTAGATAGTTCGAATCGTAAAGCAGTCTTCTGTTTCTATTAAACCCGTCTCGGGGGATCTTTTTACACCTCTCCCCCCCCCCCCCACCCTCCAAGTATCTTGCGCGACAGCGAAAAACAAACTGCGGCACGCTGCGCCGCAAAAGTTTCAGTACCTTTCCTTGATCATTTTTGCGTCTGATGTGAAACTTTTGGTTTAGGTCATATAAGGTCATGGACCTAGCTTAGGTCAAAGGGGATCACCTCCAAACATATTTGAGGATCGACAGCTCAAACAAATGAACACAAATTTTAATGAATCTTGCTATATGGGTGCAGTTTGGTAGTGTCTCCAAAACGTATATACCGGACATTCGTTTGAGACCAGGTCAGTGACCAAAGGTCACGGCCGCAATTTTGGCCCATTTGGGGCTAATTTTCCTATTTTTGTTCTAACATCATTTTTACCTTCGTATGTGTGCCGAAGTACCAGAAGTTTCCTATCAAATTTGCCTTGACCTCCGCCAAATGGCCTGAGGTCAGGCTACAATGAAGTGCGCAATGTAGACTGAGCCTATTTAGACATTGCTGTTTTATTGTTTATTTGGTGTTTGCCATTGCCTAAATAGTATCAAAGTTGGATTATAAACGTAAATTACCGTAATATGCAGACATAACATGTTTGGAAATAAAATTATTTTTCTTAAAACCCACCATTTACATTTTCAGAAGTATCGTAACCTAAAAAGTAATACCATTCGTATAGATCCCTCCGATAGCACCCCGCTCTTTTCCGTGTAACGCTTAGGTTGGAATTTCGACGAGGGGTCTTCAACACGCGCGCCGAATTGCTTCACTCACACACGCCAAATAGCCCCACATAATGCACAAGGGAAGGGGCGGATTGAACCCCTCTGAGATCACGGGAACCGCTGAAGTTAGAGGCACAATATTTGGCGGGTAGATTACGACTGTAGTGAACTCGGTTCAATATAAATGTCATAACCCTAGGTCAATACCTTCAGGGTCAAATGAGGTGGGGATTGACCTGCACACCGCGCCGCCGCTCCATTGCACCGACGAAGCCTTGAACACCCTGCGGCAGGGCGACCGGCCGGCGGTCGGCCGTCGCCAGATCTGGGGATTTTGTACCCCCGCAGTTCATATATGTACCGACGGAATTCGATTTTTACTGTATAGGTTGCGCTTGTCACTTATTTACAAAGTCACAAGATTTAATTACAATATCGCCGCCCATTTATGAGATATCTTCGAAAAACAGGAATGGTGAGCGGATTCCGCCCCCCCCCCACCCCCCACTCCCGTGCGCATGGTAAGGACCCCCACCCCACGCCCACCTCCGAGATGTGGTGTGGGTATCCGACCGGAAAGACTGGGTTAAAAAGGGAGTCGACAGCAAGTCCAAGAGATGCACCTACATCTCAGTTCCGAGCCCTTCTCAGGGTACACATTGTATCGGTCTGAAGCAGAGATCTAGCCTATGAAGGTCTATGCTTGTGTACGCTGGGAATGGTTGGCGCTGATTGGTGAGTGTTTCCTTTGTGGCTTTCGACTTTCCGTTTTAATTTACGCAAATGTCTATCTGACATACTTTTCGTTGCATCAACAATGCATTGCACATCATCAGGCGATGTATACATCGCTATGGCTACTATCTATATGTAGTAGCTTCATGGGGGATCCAGGAACTATCATGAGAGGGGGCACATTTCCTTGCAAGGGCGCTTTCGGCGTAACACTTCGTTGAGTGGTGGGGGAGGCACACTCGAGCATACTACCTTTTCGTACAAAGGGCTGCCTTTCTACTAAAATGGGCGTCTTTGGCTGGAAAAAAACGATGAGTGTGAGAGGTTCCCTCGAGCCTTCCTGAAGTGGTGCCTTTCCCGGCCGGAGGGGCGACACGTTTCCATGAGGGGGGGAGCGCATCCCTCCAGTGCCCCTCCCCGCACTGCCTCCACCCCTGTTATCGCATACATTTTAAATTTGCACCTTTAATGACTTTACGATTTTCGGCTATGTAGGCACATCACATTCACGAGCATGTATCACGGCTCTAGCTTACCGCTTCGTCGAACTGCGTGAAGTACTTGCTGTAAATGCCGTCGTCTGCGATCGAGTCGGCGCCGACGCCGTTGTCCAGCAGCACCATGTCGACCACGGGCGTCGTCGCCGAGGGAGTGGTCACGTGCGCGCTAGGGAAGGCGTTCAACTCGCTCATCGCACAGCCAATAGCCGGCCCAGATGCCGGTCCAGATGCCGGCCCAGATGCCGGCCCAGATGCTGGCCGCGAGGCCGTCCAATCCGCTTGGAATGGGCTAAATATCCCAAACGACTACACTTGCAAAGTTTTCTGAGGATCTTTACATTTACGGAACTGGAATGGTTTAGGCTTGACGGCATTGGCCGGTTTGAAGGGTGAACAGCCGTTGACTGGGGTAGCGCGTTTTCCGCACTTCCAGATCATATCATGAACTTCCAGCTTACGAAATCGAATGTAGCATTATTGGAAAGATATCATCGAGACGAATCTAGAACATGCATCATTTTTATCGCGGACAAATAAATAATGAAAGGTCAAGGGATGGTTGCATTATGTATAGGTTGCATTTTCGCAGTTGCTGTTTCTGGGGTTTAGATACTACCTGTGCAGAGCATCACACGTAACATCCGGGCAATTCCAGGGCGGATCCCTTGGCTGTCACTTGTATGTCATTTTCGCAAATGAGACTAGCTTGCACGGATCAGCAGCTACAGCGGTACTGTACGCCAGCTACACCCATATACTAGTTTGCTGACAGAAATCCGAACTCTAGAATATTAAAGCTACCGTTGAGCGGGCTCTTGCTACGTTGCATAACTGTATTTTTTAAAATCTAACACTGAAAGTAAATCCCGCTAAGAGACAAATGGCCGTCTTTGGAAACCGTTCAACGCTTCATGATCTGCCAAGTACTACTGTCAGATTTAGTGGTACATTCATAATGGAGTTTAATCATGGATATGTATGCAAGTAATCAGAGTTTAATAATGGATATGCATTTACGTGCCAAAACCACATTATCAGTGTTGAAGGCAAATGTACGGGAGTGCTGATGGATTTAATGCACGCACGTCACGTCATCCCACATCACGTCATAAAGTCGATAGTCACAATTCTTGCACTACCACTTCTGCGGTACTGCATTGCAGTTTACGGCATACCTGTGGTAGCCCTGAACAACACCGGGTACAAATAAAGTATGCATTTCTGTGCTAAGGTGATCAGTGATCGATGCAAATTCGATCATATATCAGATACTGCGTGGACTGAAATGGCTGAGCGCGGCAAATGTAACCATGTGCCAACGCATATGCACAGTTTTCCGTGCCAGTCAATCTGCACGCACAGCCGGCATCAATCGCAGACCGACTACTTAGTGGAATCGAACACGACTATCACACACGCAAAGTTGATGAATTTCGGCTACCAAGAATAAGAGCCGAAATAGGCAGAAGACAGTTCGTTTACAGTGGTGCACAGAAATAAAACGAACACGGTCATAATTTTTTGTTTTAGCAGGCGCTGGGACTGGTTCTCGAAAAAGTGCAATGCACGGTTTATTAAGCAGACAAACATCTGACCAAAACGGTGTGAATGGCTTGCGTGATGTATGATGAGGTGCAATATTTACTTTCCCTTTTTATATACAAATCACCTGCGAACATGAAATGCCACCGATGTGGATGTTACGCAAGTAAACGAATCTGAATCTGAAGTGTGGTGGCTCGACACGTGACAGTATGGTGGCTCGACACGTCCCCCAGAGGTGACATTGTGTCAACTGGACAAGTCTCTGGAAGATGGCAGTATGGTGACTCCTCACATTCCCAGTAGATGGTAGCATGGTGACACGACACGGTCCCAGAAGGTGGCAGTGTGGTTATACGACACAGTCCCAGGAGGTGGCAGTATGGTGACACGACACGGCCCCAGGAGGTGGCAGTATGGTGACACGACACGGTCCCAGGAGGTGGCAGTATGGTGACACGACACGGTCCCAGGAGGTGGCAGTATGGTGACACGACACGGTCCCAGGAGGTGGCAGTATGGTGGCACGACATGTCCTCAGGAGGTGGCAGTATGGTGACACGACACGGTCCCAGAAGGTGGCAGTGTGGTTATACGACACAGTCCCAGGAGGTGGCAGTATGGTGACACGACACGGCCCCAGGAGGTGGCAGTATGGTGACACGACATGTCCCCAAGATGTGGCAGTATGGTGACACGACACGGCCCCAAGATGTGGCAGTATGGTGACACGACACAGTCCCAGGAGGTGGCAGTATGGTGACACGACACGGCCCCAGGAGGTGGCAGTATGGTGACACGACATGTCCCCAGGAGGTGGTAGTGCAATGTATGGTGACACGACATGTCCCCAAGATGTGGCAGTATGGTGACACGACACGGCCCCAAGATGTGGCAGTATGGTGACACGACACGGTCCCCGGAAGATGGCAGTATGGTGGCTCGACATGTCCTCAGGAGGTGGCAGTATGGTGACACGACACGGTCCCAGGAGGTGGCAGTATGGTGACACGACATGTCCCCAGGAGGTGGCAGTATGGTGACACGACACAGTCCCAGGAGGTGGCAGTATGGTGGCTCGACATGTTCTCAGGAGGTGGCAGTATGGTGACACAACACAGTCCCAGGAGGTGGCAGTGTGGTGACACGACATGTCCCCAGGGGGGATGGTGACACGACACGTCCCAGGAGGTGGCAGTATGGTGACACGACACGGCCCCATAAAGATGTGGCAGTATGGTGACACGACACTGTCCCCGGAAGATGGCAGTATGGTGGCTCGACATGTCCTCAGGAGGTGGCAGTATGGTGACACGACACGGTCCCAGGAGGTGGCAGTATGGTGACACGACACGGCCCCAAGATGTGGCAGTATGGTGACACGACACAGTCCCAGGAGGTGGCAGTATGGTGACACGACATGTCCCCAGGAGGTGGCAGTATGGTGACACGACACGGCCCCAAGATGTGGCAGTATGGTGACACGACACTGTCCCCGGAAGATGGCAGTATGGTGGCTCGACATGTCCTCAGGAGGTGGCAGTATGGTGACACGACACGGTCCCAGGAGGTGGCAGTATGGTGACACGACACGGTCCCAGGAGGTGGCAGTATGGTGGCTCGACATGTCCTCAGGAGGTGGCAGTATGGTGACACGACACGGTCCCAGGAGGTGGCAGTATGGTGACACGACACGGCCCCAGGAGGTGGCAGTATGGTGGCTCGACACGGTCCCAGGATGGGACAGTGCAGTGACTGGACACAGCTCCGGGTGACGGCAGCTGGACGACTCACTTGACGGTTGCCGAGAGAACGGTGTTGTCGCCCTGGCGGACCTTCGCCAACACGGACAAGAGGGTGGAGGCGGTCACGGTGATGTCACCCTGAGTGCCAATCCAGCACTCGGCCGTCAGCGGCAGCACCTCTGTAGACCTGCCAGGACACGTCTGCCCGTCGAAGCCGCCCAATGTTGGCATGCTTATCGCTTGTGATTTGCGTGCAACGTGCTGCTGTGTGTGGCCTAGTATGCGATCTTCAACTTACAGTGCGATCTCGAAAGTATGTATAACTTTCGAGTTCGAAATTACTCATGTAGTATGTATAACTGTGCATGCATGGTTTGCTCACGATCATTTTTTTTGGTTAAGCCAGCTGAGTAATGCGAACCAGGGCAGTAATGTCTACCGCATAGCACCTGCTAACGCTCTGATGAATGTCTACCACAATATGGCGTTATGACACTGCTATGCCTCATTGTACTGGCACGACAATTCCAGACCGGCTTTACTTGCCGTCACGAGTGCTGGCCCTTTGGATCAGGCCGACTGCACGTGGAAAAGCCTCCATCTCAGGAGAGCACAACACTATCAGAGTAGCTTAGCCTCCACTCCCCGCTGTACCAAGATCAAACTTTGAAGCGCTGACTTACTCAGTACCTGGCTTTCGAAGTGGTGGTAATGATCACGTCGTTCGAACCGTGCTTAAAGGAAACACTGAACGTCCAATCACCCTCCTGAAAAGAAAAAGAAGCACACGACGATTGGTTGCTTTTCAGTCCCGTGCATGCAAGCCCGACATGTTCGGCACGCACAGACAGAAATGACACCAAATGTTGAAATAGTCGAACAGAAACAGGATATGTTAATGCTCACCTCCACAGATACCAGTTTTATTGTGCCAAAGTTGTCCTCATCATTGTAGGATATGTTACTGTACGTGTCTCCACTTGGAGAGACGAGTTTCACGCTGTTGATGTTGGATTCCGTTGAAGCGTCTTCATATTCGATTTTGAAGACCAGGTCTCGGCCCGTTGTCGGATCAATTGAAAACATACCGGTGAATGCTTGCACTGTCGATCCGGAAAAGTGCTGCTGGAACAGCTGCACACGGACAGCACGTCTGATCAACATTAGATGCTCATGCTTCCTTCTGTCCCACACGGACAGCACGGCTGGTCAATACAAGCTGTTCACACTCCCTTCTCTCTCACACGGACAGCACGGCTGGTCAACACTAGCTATTCACACTCCCTTCTCTCCCACACGGACAGCACGGCTGGTCAACACTAGCTGTTCACACTTCCTTCTTTCCTACACGGACAGCACGGCTGGTCAACACTAGCTGTTCACATTCCCTTGTCACTCAACCCTCTTGCTCTCTCTCTTACTCTTCTCTCTCTCTTTCTCCGTCCGACTAGTGCCATAAAATGCAACCAAAATTGCGCGCGTACTCGGAAAAGAGCTTGTGAAGGTTTACATCTCTTGCCTGCAGTTTTATCATCTTTGGCGCTAGCAATGCCTACTAATGAAGTCCTAACCATCAGACCTGCCTCCTCTATCCCAAATGCAATCAGATGAAGGGGAGTTAATGTTGAATAGTAGGTGGTACACATGCCCAAAGCCTATCGAGACTTGCTAGGGAACACATATCTATCAGGGAAGTCGTAAGTTATATCCGATAAGCAGACTGTTGTTCGAAAGCTGCATGCGTCGATAAAACACGATCCATGTGTGCGTTAGTCGCCGAGACAAGCGCAATTTTTTTTTCGGCATATATATTTCACAGTGACAAGCTTCCAGTCTGACCTCGGCGAATGAGTTCCTTCTCCAGGAGCATCGGTTCTTACCACTATGTCTTTCTCTGTCTGGACGGTTATATCTGGCTGGTAGGTGAGACATTCTTGGAAGGCTTGGTCTAGATCTAACGATGCAGTTGCGTCCGAGATGAAGTAAGTACTGCCTCCGCTGATATCGGCGAACTTCTCCAGACGAGGATCGGCCAAAGTCCTGACAGAGAGGATGCGCCGAGTGAAAATAATCGTCAATTGAGGCTGTGGTTTCCTGTAATTGGACTCTTCCTTTCGATGTGGGAATTCAGCTGCGCCAATATTTGTCGGGCGTCCACTCGTTGGATCCTATCTACCCTAGGACCCTATCTGCACCTAGGAAAATGCCCTACCACAGCTTGGAGAAACCTCACAACTGATAACCAGCACGGGAAGACAGGTATCCGCCTCCGGGCAATGAACGGGAGACGAAGTGGTCACACGAGCGGAATAATCGTGTTGTTTTACAACAAATAAAACAATAATTACACACTAAATAAAAGGAAAATGTAATGACATTTGGAATTGTCCTGCACTCCTGACCACTACGTCTATTTGAGTTTCAATAGTGTGCGGTGTCAGACGTGTCAAGCTACTATGGCTTAGAAAGGTATGCACGGAAACACACTCACATATCATACATACTCATACAGAAATTAAAAAAATTGCATGAACATACACACATACACATATATATAATCCGGTTCCCAAGGATGTCCCCACGAGCCACACCCCATCCCAAGGGTGGGGTGATGCATTTGATGTATACAGAGCAAGCGAAGCTGGGTAGAACCTTACTGCATATGCGTAACAATGGCCTACTAAACCTTCTTCGACCACCAACATGGCGCCAGTCACACCTACCCGAAGGCCATGGTGACCACTCTGACCTCGGCGGCCACCACCGGGCCGTACAGGTCAGTCAGGCTCCAGTACTCTTTCGTGTCGGGGTTTATGCAGTCGGGGTTCTCAACCCCGTCAGTCATGAGCACCATCACCCCGCCCGTGTCGACTGCCCTTTTCAGCACCTGCCACAAATAGAAACAGCCTTCGGGTCAACAGGTCACCATGGGCGCTGACAGGTCACGCTGGGTCAGATCATGACCGGCCCGGTCCAGTGTCGGGATTTGTCGGCTTCATCCGGCCGATGTCGATTGCATAGGTGCGACAGACAGATGCGGATCTAACGGGGAATGGGATGGGCAGGCACGTCCACCACCACGGTCATAGGTGTGACAGACAGACGAGGATCTAACGAGAAATGGGGTGGGCAGGCGCGTCCACCAAAGCAGTCACATGACTGACAAAATTTAGCCTTTTTCGTCATTCCGAGTAGTTGGAATTTGGAATGGCAGCCACCACTGTGTTGCCGGGGCCACGCCGATCTTGTTTTGTAGTTCTGGGTGGGCGCCAGCTGACCGTCGGTCTATTGATGCTCGGTGTACTCGCGGGCACATGATCACACAACGCAGTCGTCGATCACACAACGCATCCTCGATCGTCATCCCTCGTTCTTTCCCACAACTGGGAAACCGTTGTAACACCCCCCCTCCTCTCTTCATCAACCACTACACCCCTTTTCCCCTCCTCCCTTATTTTTAATTAACAAAAAAATTAAAGGAGGGGGGTGGGTTTTTTTCTTTACCCATTTTGTGCATCGTCGATGCTCTGCAACGGCTGGGCAACGGTGTCACATTCACGCTTCACTGGTTATACAAACCCAAACGGTTTTCTCCCCTTTCACCTATTTATTAATTTTTAAAAAAAAAAAAAAAGGGGGTGTTATATTTTTCTCTATAATCCCCCAAAAAATTTTAAAAAAAGGCGTCGCCACCGGGGGGGCAGAGGGGGCAGTCGCCCCCCCCCCCCTTCCGTGAGACTGGGGGGGGGGAGGCGCCGCCCCCCTGAAATTTGAGGAGGCCCCTATCCGGAAATACACAGGGAAAAAAGTGAGCAAGGAGGCCGACGAGACATGGGAGGAGGCCTCCAAGACGTGAGAGGAGGCCCCTAATTTGAAGAAGGAGTCACCTAGGAGAGGATAGGAGGCCCCAGAAATCAAGAGAGTGCCAACAATTGGCACGGAGGCCCCCAGGAATGCAAAGGAGGCCCCCAGGATTGGAAAGGAGGCCCCCAGGATTGCAAAGGAGGCCTCCAGGATTACAAAGGTGGCCCCCAGGATCGAAAAGGAGGCCTCCAGGATTACAAAGGAGGCCCCCAGGATCGAAAAGGAGGCCCCCAGGATTGCAAAGGAGGCCCCCAGGATTGCAAAGGAGGCCCCAGGATTGCAAAGGAGGCCCCCAGGATTGCAAAGGAGGCCCCCAGGATTGCAAAGGAGGCCCCCAGGATTGCAAAGGAGGCCCCAGGATTGCAAAGGAGGCCCCCAGGATTGCAAGGGAGGCCCCAGGATTGCAAGGGGCCCCCAGGATTGCAAGGAGCCCCAGGATTGCAAAGGAGGCCCCCAGGATTGCAAAGGAGGCCCCAGGATTGCAAAGGAGGCCCCCAGGATTGCAAAGGAGGCCCCAGGATTGCAAAGGAGGCCCCCAGGATTGCAAAGGAGGCCCCCAGTGATTGCAAAGGAGGCCCCAGGATTGCAAAGGAGGCCCCCAGTCAGGTTGCAAAGGAGGCCCCCAGGATTGCAAAGGAGGCCCCAGGATTGCAAAGGAGGCCCCAGGATTGCAAAGGAGGCCCCCAGGATTGCAAAGGAGGCCCCCAGGATTACAAAGGACCCCAGGATTGCAAAGGAGGCCCCCAGGATTGCAAAGGAGGCCCCCAGGATTGCAAAGGAGGCCCCCAGGATTGCAAAGGAGGCCCCCAGGGTTGCAAAGGAGGCCTCAGGATTGCAAAGGAGGCCCCCAGGATTACAAAGGAGGACTCCAGGATTGCAAAGGATGCCCTCATGATTGCAAAGGAGGCCCCCATGATTGCAAAGGAGGCTCCCAGGATTGCAAAGGAGGCCCCAGGATTGCACATGAAACCCCCAGGATTGCAAAGGAGGCCCGATACGGGAAGGGAGACCTCAGAAAATGAGAGGAGGCCCGAAGACGGAAGAGAAAGCCAGTGGGTATGAGATGAGGTTTCGGAGACGCAAAAGCAGTCCCAAAAACGGGTAAGGTTCCACCAAGATAGAAAAGGATGATCCAGAAAAGTGGCAGGAAGCACCTAATTCGGAAGAGGACGATATAAGATTGGAAATGAGACCCTATCATGAACGGGGAAGCCCCTAAAATAGGAGAGAAGGGCAATTAGATAAAAGGGATGGCTCCCAGGCGAGAAAGAAGGCTTCAAGACGGGTAAGAAGGTCCCCAGGAAATGACAAGATAACTGAGATAGGAAAGGTTGCTTGTAATTTGGAAGAGGAGGCATCTAAGAGAGAACAGAGGCCACCAGGAGGCCCTTATCTCCCACCAGGAGATAAGAGGCCACCCTTAAAATGGGCAAAGATAGAATCAAAACGCAGAACAGGAGGCCCCGAAGACGTGAGAGGAGGCCCCTAATTTGAAAAAGAAAGCATCCAGAAGAGAAAAGGAGTCCCTGCCGGACTCGAGAGGAGTCCCTCGAGATGGAGTAGGAGGTCTCCAGGGCCGAATGAGGCCCCGACGACCGGAAGGAATTCCCAGGAAATGAGAGAAGGCCCTTAAGATGGGAGTGGTAGGTAGCAGGTATGGAAGGAGGCGAGGTTTCCAAAATTGAAGATCCTCTCAAGACGGGTAAGGCTTGCGAGGACAAAGGAGGAGGCCCACGAGGCGTGGCAGGAGGCCCCTAATTTGGCAGAGGACGCCCCTGGAATATGAGAGGAATCCCCATGCCATGCTAAAGGGGCCCCAGGATGTGGGAGGAGGCCCTCCAAAACGGAAGAGGAGGACCATTGAGTATGGAGGAGGGTAGGACGCACGAGAAGACGTCCAAAACCGGTAAAGAGGCTCCAGGAAATGAGACGAGACCCCTAAGACGAGAAGAGGAAGTCTATAATTTGCAAGAAGCCCCTGAAATGGTAGGAGTCGTGCCGGGGTACTTGAAAACCACGATATGGGCCCAAAAAGATCCGGCCGGGGCCCCTAAAAATTCACGCTGAGCCTAGGGGTACCAAAAATTCACGCCCGGACCATGACAATCACACTAGGGGCACGATAGGTCGTACCGTTCCCCAACAGTATCATTGGGACACAAATGAAGCCGGGGCAACGAAAAACAACCCGGACATGGATAATCACTCTGGGTCCCCAACAATGACACCAAAAGCATCCAAAACGTATTGGACACCCACAAAGTGTCGAGGTCGCTAAAACTCGCGCTAGGGATCCAAGCAAATGACGTCGGGACACAAAAGATTACATTGGACTAAAAAAGTCGCGTCGCAGCCCTTGAAAATCTCACTGGGGACCAAAAAGGTCGCGCCTGGACCCCAAAGGTTGCAGCTGCCCCAAAAATCAATTATCAACCGGAATGTCACTCTGCGCCCCAAAAAATCGGGTTCAAAGTCCCCCCAAAATCCGTTGGGCACTGAAAAAAACGTGTCAGGGCACCGAAAAAAATCGCACCTGGAGACCGAAGAATCGTACCAGGACCCAAAAATATCACATAAGGACCTTTAAAAAAATAGAACTCGATGTCCAAAAGTTCACACCGAGACTCGATCGAATCGACCCCAGCACCGGAAAATTAAGAAAGGTCAGGAAAAAAATTACCCGGAGGGCATTTATACTCCGAAAGGTGGCATCGGCTGAAAAAAAGTCCTTCGGTGGCCGCAGTGACATATCAAAGGGGCAAATGTCCCCTTCCTCCTAAGAGGGATATGCTCCCAAGAATCGAGCCGAGGCCCCCAAAAGTCGCGCTGGGGCCACAAAAAATTAGCGTCGGTCTACCAGAATTCGCGTAGAGGCTCCAAGTAAATACGGCGGGCCCCAGAAAACTCGCTCCGAGGCACGAAAATCTGCAACAGGAACCGCCAAGATCGCGCTGGGATCACAGCTAAGTACAACGCGCCCCGCAAACTCGAACCGGTCCCACCAAATTTCGCGCTCGGACCCACAATTCCCATCGGTAGTACCAAAATTTGGTCTGGGCATAAAAAATTAACGTCGGGGCTGCCAACAATTGGCGTCTAGGGCCCCACATAGGCACCGTGTGACCCCCAAAGTCGCATCGGTGTTCGAAAAATAAAGCCGGAGCCCTCCAAAATAAGGAGGGATTCCAAAAAAAAGTCCGGGCCAGGACAATGGTTCTGGAGCACCGAACATGTCATCAGATGCCTTGACAAATCGCATACGGCATCGAAAAACATACCGGAGCTCGAAGAAAATCGAGGTGAGATACAAAAACATGGTGCCAAGGACTCGAAAAATCAGGCCGGGATTCGGAATTTAAAGAAAATTCAGAAGAGATGCACAAAAATCGCGTTGAGCCCAGATAACTGGCGTTGGGTCCCGGAACCAAGCGCCTGGGCGGGATAAGTCGCGCTAGGACCCATAAAAATCGCACCGAAGCCCCAAAATCGTACTGGGGCCCCACAAATGTGCGTCAGAAGCCCCAAATAAACACAGCGGGACCCTAAGAGCACAACGGGGACCGAAAATGCGACTGGCCCTCCAAAGCGCAGTCTCGCAAAAAGCTACCGGGCCCGAAAACATGCGTTGTAGCCATAACTATATATACCGGAACTCTAAAAAAAAACACAAAAAAACACCGGAATCTCTCAAGGCACACAGGGGCCATACGACCGCACAAGGGCCTGAAAAGAGGCTGGGGCCGCAAAAAGCAACATGGTCCCAAAACGAACAAAAATACCGGGCACTAAGTAAACACATCGAGATCTTTGAAAGCGCCCCGACAACTAAAAAATATTCGGTGCGCAAAAAAGCAACAAACCCTAATACGAACAGGGGTTTCGAAAATGCGTTGGGCCTCTAACAAAAATGGATTGGAGAACTAAGACACATCCTTAGACGAAGAAATACGAAACGGGTCCAAAGAAGTACACTCAGGCAGGGCCTTGGTTCGGTAGCCAACCTGGAAGCATGTTTAATCAAAGATATGAGGTGCATCAAAGCTCAGCGGGTATCCGCATTTCTTCAGCATAAAATATGGGAAGTAGGAAACTAATGATCGAATTTAATTAATCGAATTTTCGCAGCGAACGCCCATACGAATCATTTTATCACGTCAGATATGGCGCAAGTCTATCATGTGGCAGCAATTAGCAAAGCGTAGGAGGCCCAGCAAAATCCGTAGCATCGCACGAAGTGTGGCGAATGCGCCGAATGCGCAAGATGGGTGTGCGCGTGCACTAACGTTGGCGTCGTGGCGACCGGGCACTATAAACTGGAATGTCTGAAATTGGGAAATTTTACATTTTAGAGTGATTTGTGTAGGTGTAATTTCAGCAGTGCGAGGTGACTTATCAAGGGATACCAAAATAATACATTCGAACAGGGTGGGGGAGCTAGGGTTGAAATCCGACGAACCAGAA
Organism: Ashinkailepas kermadecensis; assembly: GCA_034440615.1. Lineage (NCBI taxonomy): Eukaryota > Metazoa > Arthropoda > Thecostraca > Neolepadidae > Ashinkailepas > Ashinkailepas kermadecensis. The sequence goes on from JAOTOM010002656.1 coordinate 38,998, forward strand.
ACGATAGTGGTAGATTAGGTCCCTCCACAGGATAATTCAGTTCATCACTAATTATTTTATTTAAAAAGGTCCCCTTTGACAAAATTGTGGTCGAAATCGGAAGACTTTGAGTAGTTGGACCCCCTCAAAATACGTTTGCCCCCTCCCCTTGACGCAAATATAAGTGCGTCACTGGTCCCCCAATAATTTTCTGAAACTTACGCCCATGGAGCAAAGCCAACATTGCGGGGGCAAATTCCCCCTCACAAGCATACAAAACAACACCGAAGCCCCATATTAAATGGGAGGAATGATGTTTTAAAATGTATTTTCTTCCTACAAAGTTGTCTTCTGTGATTACAGCCTGCATGATTAGAGCTTCCCAGCTTCAATACCTTCTCAACGACATAATTTACCAAACGGTACAGCACGGCGATGACCATGGGCGTGACGGCTTGGAATTCGAAGGTTTTGCATTATTTATGCATTGTCATTGTTACATGGGATATACTACGAGTCTAAAAAGCAATAGGAGGCCCTAACACCGGACCTCCTGGAACAGTGTAATTTGCCAAATATTTACCAGAATAGAACAGGTGCCAAGGAAAAAGCAGTGCTAAAAATGTTTAGACGTTACTTTTGGAATTATACAAATAAAACGAAAACTGAAAACAGAATCTAGTTCATATAATTCATAAAGATAACTTTGAAAAAATTATACCTTGCCATAGAGGATGTCATTGTTGATGATATATGGCAACACAGAAAAGTATGATGTGCCTGAATGAATGTGTTTTTTTCCCCTTTTTGTGATAGAGGATTTTGTTAGGTTCGTATTCACCCATGCATATTCTGCATGAGTTATCTCTGTTTGAATGCTTTCATCTTTTCTGTACTCCCCCTAACCTTTCATCTTGTGACCCTGGGAATTCCGTGGGCGCTACTAGCTTGCTACCTGTCCACGGTTTTTCCAGGGTCTCATTTCCTTTCTACTAATTGGTGGTAGTCTATCTGCAAAAAGAAAAAGAAAATACAGAAGGGATGATAATGGTATTGGTATAATCACATTCTGTTATATCTCGTGGTTGCATCCCGAGGCACCCATGTGTTGGCTGTCCTGATCTATGGGCAGCTCACCTAGGGAAGCCCCACATTGAAATACCCAATGAAGGTGCATACAGCCAAATAGGATAGGCTGCTGCTGCATCTGATATGGGGACGACAATTAAAAAAACAACCAAAAAAAAAACAGTGGAGGCCCCCTTTCGGGGAGCAGGAGGCCCCCTATCAACATTGCTCCCCCTGGAATAATTTCGTGGCGACGCCATAAAAAAAAAAAAAAAAAAAAAAACTGCACAATCAGGCGCTCTACCAAGGGTATGTTGAGTGTGTGTGTCCATAAATACCCACGTTAAAATATCTTAACATCGGAGGAAGGATGAGGGGGGGTCAACCGAAGATGAAGGGGTTTAAACCCCTAAAAGAGGTAGGAAGCTCCACCTATGGGAGAGGGGAGATAGGGGCGCTGCTGAGGGACGCACTGGTGGTGTCACTCCTGCACAAGAAAGCGATGCCCACAAATTTCATTTAATTTTATTGGCTTAGGCACTTCGGCCTCCTGAGGCCATGTCGTGCCGTATAAAAAAAATAATGACAAACCATAGGGCTATGAAAGTCAATTTATAAATTCTGGAACAAGTTGGTTTGTCGGAGAAAGATGAAAAGTAATTTTATTAGAGAAGGGTGTTCATCTCCCAGTAGCGCGGGTAAAGAAAATGGAATGTTGTGTGTTCGCCAGTAGTCGGTAAGTGTTTTTCGAGTGCTATGGTACTGTTGGCAGTGTAGGAGTATATGTGTGACTGTAAGATGGGTGTTGCATGATGGGCATGAAGGTCTGGGTGAAGCCGTGTAGATATATCGATGTGTAAGAAAAGTATGGCCGATGCGTAAACGTGATAAGACTTTTTCTTCGTGTCAGTTTTTTTTATATGATGTGGTCCAGATATCGACGACAGGTTTCATGATATGTAATTGTGTACGGTTCGTGTTATGTGTCCAAATTTTGTGTCCAAAACTGTCGAATGCTCTGTTGTATTGATGATTTAATACCTTCAAAATGTGATAGAATTTCTGTAATGTTTTGGAGGTGTAATGATGCTTTTGCTAATGTGTCGGCTTCTTCGTTCCCTGGGATGCCGCAGTGACTGGGCACCCACAGGAAACGGACCTTCACGCCCATCAGATGAAGTGTTCCTAACGTTTCATAAATAGAAATATGGCAATGATGTGAGAAAAAAAAGTGACGAAAGAGATAGTAAAACAGATTTGGAGTCCGAACAAATGACGACGCTGCGCATGGGGTGACAGAGAAAACGATTGCGATTGTAATGGAGGGCAATGAGGATAACATGTAATTCGGCGATGAAAATTGATGTTCCGTCTGATAGTCGATGTTGTTTTTTGTATGTTCCAGATACTATGGCATTTCCTGTAAAGTTGGCGTCTTTAGAACCGTGAGTAAAAACAAAAGGAACATGAGAATAACGAAACAGAAAGTTGTAAAATTTTTGTTTCGCATATTCTGGACAAAGCTGTGATTTTGGAGTGGTGGTTAAATAAAAAATGTGTCGTTCGGCTATCTGCCACGGTGGTGTAGTTGGTGGAGAAAGAGAAGTAATCCGTGGAATAGTGAAATGAAGTCGTTCAGAAAATGTTTTGACTCGAGAAGCTATTGTGAGACCAGTTCGTTTTTCGGCTGGACCTAAATAATCATGGTGTAGATTTGGAGAATTTGTAAAGTTGCGTGTGTGGGGTGGTGTTCTCTAAATTGAGTTTTTGCGGCATACCTGAGTGTTTGTTCAATTCTTCGGAGAGCTAATGGTGGAATTCCTGATTTGATTTGTAAAAAAGTAATGGGAGACGTGGTCATTGCACCGAGTGCTATGCGAATTAATTAATTTTGTAAGGTGTCCAAAAGTTTCAAAGCGGAGGTACTGCAACTTGCGTGAACTATGGAGCCATATTATATGATGGGAAGAACCAAGGATTTGTATAATTGTAATGGCGTGTGACGATCGGATCCGAATGATGAAGACGTAATACAGCGAAATAAATTGAGTCTGTGAAAACATTTGGTATGGATGTGTTTGACGTGCTGGTGCATGGAAAGCTTGCGATCGAATATAACACCAAAAAATTTGAACGTATTTACAAAATGTATGTCAGTGTTTCCGAGGTGAAGTGGTGTTTCTGGACTTGGGCACGGAGTTGATTTGCTGAATATCATTGTGGCAGATTTTGGAGCAGAAAAGGTGAAACCGTATTTGATGGACCATTGGTGTATCCGGTCAAGTGCGTTTTGGAGTCTAAATAAGCAATGTGTTTCATTTTTATCTGTGCACCAAATTGCGCTGTCATCTGCAAAAAGGGAGTATGATATCTGGGGTGGCATGTCGGTGAAAATATCGTTAATGATGATGTTCAATAAGACTGGTGATAAACAGCTTCCCTGTGGTAATCCGTGTTTCATGAAATACAGCTCGGAAATCGCTGACCTGCACCGGAGATGAAAATGACGGGAACCAGACAAAAATCCTATCAAATAACGAGCTAAATTTCCTTTGACGCCGAAGTGAAGAAGTTTAGAAAATAATGCCAGTTTGCATACCATATCATATGCTTTGCTAATGTCTAAAATTACTGCGATGGTGTGTTCATGTTTTTTACAACCAAGGCGGATGTCAGTTTCTAATCGAATGAGATGATCTATTGTACTGTGGCCATGACGAAAGCCGCATTTAATTGGAGATAAAAGATAATTTGTTTCGAAGTACCAGGTCAGTCTTTTTACAATCATACGTTCGAAAAGTTTTCCTAGACAACTGGTGAGAGTGATGTGTCGAAAATTGTTGGGGTTGCTGTAGTTTTTGCCGGGTTTTGGTATAGGAATGATGAGGGCTTCCTTCCAGGATTCGGGGAAAGTATGGCCAGACCATAATGCATTAAATGTTTGTAAGATGCAATGTTTTGTGTCGTTGGATAAATGTCTGAAAAAGGAATAATGTAAATTGTCGAGACCTACAGAAGTATTACCGGCGGAGGAAATTGCAGTATCCAGTTCTGAAACTTGAAAAGGGATATTGTATGTTTCAGTGTTGTCCGAATCGAATTGTGCCAAATCGGTGTGAAATGTGTGTTGTGCATTTTGTAAAAATTCCGGTCTGTAGTTGTCAGAGCTATTGTGAGCCATGGTGTCCGCTATTGTATTTACTATTGTTTGTGGGTCTGTAATTGTGGTATTTTGAATTTTGAGGGCTGGGAGTGATTTAAATGGAGTGCGTCCTGATAATCGGCGGATTAACTGCCAGATTTTGCTTAAAGGTGTTTGAGAGGTGAGTTGCTGTAAATATAATGACCATGAACGGCGACGAGCTTCGCGAATGATGCGGCGTGTCTTCGCACGTTCATAATTACGGTTGACTAAATTTTGTTGGTCGGGATGGCGTAAATACTTTCTAAATGCTCTTTTTCTTGCGGCTATTGCTCGGATAACTTCTATCGACCACCAGGGGACTGGTGTTCTTTTTGTGAAAGGTTTTGGTAGTGGTATAGCGGTGGAAGCTGCTTCGAAAAGTGTTTTTGTAACTTGGTTGATGTTTTCGACGGGAGAAAGGTTGGGGTTGTATTGAATATGTGAAAGTTCCTGAAAAGTTGTCCAATCGGCCTTCGAAATTTTCCAGCGGGGGATAAAACTGGGTGTGGTATCTGCCGTAGTTGAAAATGTGGGTGTTAATTTGATGGGGTAGTGATCGCTGTCATGAATATCAGTGTCTATGGTCCAATCATAATCATTGGCCAGAGTCGGAGAGCATATTGATAAATCAATAGCTGTTTCTGTATTATGTCCAAGGTGAAAAAAAGTTGGTTCTTCGGTGTTCCGTAATACTAAATTATGTCGGTCTAAAATGTGTTCAATGATGCGGCCACGAGTGTCTGTAAGTGTGCGTGTTCTATCCCACGGTGGGCTATGGGCATTCAAATCGCCAAGTAATATGAAAGGATTCTTGAATTGTGTTATGAGGTTTTCTAATTGTATCAAAATGTTTGTATTATCTGTTTGTGGTGGAATATAGATCGAACAAACATCTACATTTCTTCCATGTAGTCGCAAAGTGCAGGCTACCGCCTGTAAAGGTGAATTGAGTGTAATTTGGTTTTGTGTAAAATCATTGTTAATGTACCGCCACTGCGGTAAGGTCCACGGACCTCGTCGCAACGGTACAGAGAGTAATTGAAGATATTTAAATTATATGCATCTGTGGGTAAAAACCAAGTTTCTTGAATTGCAATAAGAATATGTGTGAGAATGCTAAAGAATGCCTTAATTTCGGCCCATTTTGATATCAAACTGCGACAATTCCATTGCAATAATGCGGACATATGTTGCAAAAATTAATGTTTGTGTGCACCTTTCGGTGCGTGCCTGATCCATGTGTGGAGGTCAGGCGGGCGTGTGGATTGAGCTCGGACGGCTACACCCGAGCCGTCCGGCTGATCGGTGACCTTGGCGGCCGGCTCACGGCGGCCGGCCACTGCCGCGGGGGATGCCCGCCGGCTGGGAGTCGGTCGGGTCACGCGGTCGCCGGCCGGCACCGTGCGCGCCGGGCTCGGTCGGCGGGCCACCGAAGTGGCGCGTATTTTCCCGGCAGCCGAATGGCTGCGGGGTCTGGCATTCCTTGAGGAATTTTCCTGAATGTGGGGAGCCGGAGTGGTCTTTTTGTTGGGAGCCACGGTGTTCTGTGTCGGTGTGGTCAGCGGTGCGAGTTTTTAAATGGAGCTAAGCCTGGAATGATGTCGGTTTCCATCGAGGTAGAAATGGTGTTGACGCGACGCGTGGGGGGAGCAACGGTAGCCGCCTGGGCATAGTTTTTGTTGATGGGGAGGTGGCTTCGACAGACCGTCGAGCCTGGGGGTATGACACCCCGGTCGTGGCCTTGACAGCGCAGACCTCCTTCTCCTTGCGCCAAACTGGACAGAGGGGTGATGAGGTCAGGTGAGCGGATGTGTTGCAGTTGAGGCAGTGGGCAGGTTTGGAGCAGGTGGATTCGGGATCAGGTGGTTCGCCGCACTTTGGGCAGCGGGCTGGTTGGCGGCATGTTTTGCTGCCATGGCCGAAGCGCTGACAGTTAAAACAGTGGAGAGGATTTGGAATGAAGACACGGACTTGGTAGCGTAGGTATCCGGCGAGGAGAGACTTGGGAAGAGTGGTAGAATTAAAGGTAAGGACTAGGAGGCTCGTGTTACGTTTCTGGCCGTCTTTAAAGGAAGTGATGCGGCGGACGTGGGTCACCCCCTCCGGCTTGAGCTCCGCCTGAATATCTTCCTCAGACATAAAGCGGAGCTCCGGCGCGAAGACGGTGCCCTTGGTTGTATTGCGGTTTGAATGGAGAGTAATGGTAACGGATTTTCAACAAAATGTGGTGGTACGGAGGAGGGCTTTGGTCTGGGCTCGGGATTGGGTTTTGATAACTAGGGTTCCGTTGGCTGGGGCTTCAATGTCGGGATTGACTAGGGAGCAGAGGGCGAGGAGTTGTTTAGTCGGCCAGAAAACGTTGTCACGGCGAAAGGAAACGGATTCCTCGACAGGCTTAACAACTACGTATGAGCCAGTACTGTCGAGGTAGGGTTCGATGGGTTCAGGTGGAGAGGGCGTGATCTTGTTCGAGCATGGATCAGCGGCGTGGAGAGTGATGGTTTGGTCCGGATTGAATGACGGGTTCGTGGTCTTTGAACGAGCAGGGTCGGCGAGGCGCAAAGGGCTTCCATGGCGTCATCAAGGGGAATTGGCCGTCGTGGGTCATCAATGGTTGTGTCGAGAGGTTGGGCATCAGGAGCCAAGTCCGGGGTCGCGCTATGGTCATCTGGTGTGGTCAGTGGGGGAAACTCAGATTCGGAGTCCTGTGGCGAGCTGGGGTCATTGTCCTTTTTCCTTTTTTCTCCATCACGGGAAAAACCCCCTACCGAACGAAATATAAATAAACACGCAGAACAAAGGGAACGGAAATACGGCGACGAAAATCGAGGTGGGGCGACGGGTGTCACCCCACTGGGAAACTAAATGCAAAAAGAGCGACGGGTGTCACTGGACGAAAATGAAAAATAAACTGCAATAACCAGCAGTCAGTCAGTCCAGAACTGGCACGGCGGAGTGTTCAGTGAGCTTTGGCAGGTATATCTTGCTCAAATAGTACTGACACTCCATGCCCACAAATTTGATGTGTAGATAGTGTTACTGGGAACTGTCGATAGAAAGCAAGCTTGCAAAGTTGGCCTAACTAAGCTCACTTGGGATTGGGAACTTCCTCCTATTCTTCAAAATAGCTTTGCTCTTGCCCTTGGGTGACGTCGGCTAGTACAGGATGCTTGTTTCAATGCTAAAACGTCCCACCCATTCGCAGTTGTGATCTAATCCGTTGATGGAAAGCAATAAAAGCAACTAGTTCGATATATAAAAAGATACTCAAGGAAATGTACCCTACCAAAATGGTGCATCTTGATATCGCGTCCAAAACCTATGCCAAAATTCAAGACATTGGCAGCTCATCCTTTTTAATCAATCTTGTATGCAGTTACTTCACATACGCGTGGACCGTGCTTGTCGCATGCCAATAGGAGCCATTTTCAAGCTGTGCTAAGATGCGGTGGGAAATTTATACTTATCCTAAAGATGATAAGATTGTTTATTAAAAGTGTACGGTCCGATAGTTCTGAGTCCAATTAAAGTCCATTGCTTTCACAATTCAAATGTGTACTGTGGTGATATTTGGTCCTTGTCGTCAGTGCAGATTCAATTGCAAAATTTGCCCATGGTCCTGTGAGAAAAAGACAGTTGACACTGCAATGCAGAGCGGTCTCGTAAGGTTCTGCCACTTAATGATCACTTTTAAATCTGACTGGTGTCTTTGCTGGCCGGCAAGGTCACCTTGACCCAGTCACGGGCCCGCACCTCCACCATCCGGTCAAGGTGACCTTGCCTGGCCGGGAAACCAGTCGGAAGGTGACAAGTTTGGAAGTCTTGTTGATTTAAGGGGGCGAATTCACCCCCCCCTTCTAAGATCTTCGCTACCACTGAAGCTGGAAGCGCAAAATTTGGAGGGTTGATTATTGCTGTAGTGAACACGTTTTAACATCATTTTCATGACGCCAGGCAAATGCCTTCCGGGTCAAATGAGGTCGAGATAGGCCGCCACACCGCGCCGTCGCCACCACTACACCGACGAAGACTTTGTGACAATGAAAGCTCGGCGGTCGGTCGGTAGGTCTGTTGGCGTTGCACTTCGGCAGTTCCTGTATTTACTAACGGGTTTCGAAACAGTTTTTGCATAGGATGCGATCATCAAGTGCTAACAAATTCACAGGAGTTCATTGTGATATCCCCGCCCGTTGATGAGACATCGTTGAAAAACAGGAGGGGTCAGCTGATTTCACATTTCCCCCCTCCCGTGCTAACCTTATTCCCGCGTAGTTTCTTGGCGCTTGTTTCCCTGCAGGGGGAGGGGGCAGATTCCGATCGTCCCTTGATATCTCAGGAACTACTAATCCAATTTTCTAGCGGAAAAAAACATCCAAGTGCATTTTGTATAAGCAGGGGAGGCCGGGGCAGCACCGCCCTCGGGCTAATACCGCTCATTTCTCTCCCGAACATAATTTATCCAAGGAAGCCCAGCTCACGGTCTATTCCGTTCAAGGTAGCACGCGAGACGCACAGAAAATGTGTACTTCTGGTTCAGCTGGTTTGCTATGAATAATATTGCATTATCCATTTTTGGTATGCTGCTATAAGAACACACCACGTTTATTAATGTCTGTGGTTCTCAAGAAAGCTTGATTACGAAGTCTGTCGTGTTTATCAGCAACATTATAGGGTCTTGAATTAAGAGCAAACAAAGTGTTGGCGCCAATATGCCCGCTGCAAAATCGCTTCATTGTCAAAGGCCATTAGAACAATCGGGGTGACTCCGCCCACCTTGACGGGGCTACCCCCTCCCCCCTTCAAGGGCGCGAAATAGAGGGAGGGCAACTATTTTTTTTTTTTTAAATTCCCCTACCTATTAATGGGTAGGCAGGAGTGCCTTTCCATACCCGTGCGACCTAATTACGTTAAATTCCAGGGATGAGAAGTAGGTCATGGTAAGCAAGTCAAGTTAGGTCACACCACTCCCCGCTCCTGTTTCTTGCTGGACAGATCCTGCCACCAGATATTAGTAAAAGATGTTCCTGAAGCCCTCTCAGACAATTAGCAATGCTAGTAACGTCTTCGAGGGCTCCAGAAAAAAAAACTGCTATAGGTGTTAATGGGGAAATAATATAAAATCCCTAATCTTGCACGTACATCTCCTGAACTATTACTACACTAAGGAGAAAGGAGAAAGGACAAACGAAGTATGAAGAAAGAAGAAAGAAAGAAAACATGATACTTAACGAAAATATCCGAATAAGACAACAAGATCACCATGCATAGCACAACCTTATCACCGACATTCATTGGACAAGTTCATATTTTCTAGTAATGTTTTGCCTGATGTGTTTTTTTTCAAAATGATTTTACTTCTAGGTACATCTTCAATTCTATGGAAGTGAGAGCAGATTATTTTATTCCAGGCTTTTGGTGCAATAAAGGGTAATGAAAACATCCTGTAATTGATATCAGAAAAGGGTATTTGAAAGTGTTGTCTAACTCTGAGGCCACCTTCTTGATGAAGTTGAAACATATCAGAAAGAGGTGCTGGTAATGGGTGATTTAGAAAACCTAGCATGATGTAAATGCATTGTTCATCAATTATGTCCAGAAACTTAAGAACTCTATGCTTGATAAACAATTTATTTGTATGGTATAAGTAAGGTTTCTTGTCAACAATCCTAATAACACGCTTCTGCAACTTAATAATCTTGTCAAGCTTAGAGTGGTAAGTACTTCCCCAGACAACAGCACAGTAATTTAGATATGGCAGTATTAGAGAATTATACAGAAGAAGCAATTCACAAGTTGATAGAAAGTACCTAGATTTGCCTATAATACCAATATTTCTGCTAATTTTTGAAGAAATGGCATTGATATGGCTTTTCCACGTCATGTCTTCATCGATTAATACACCTAAATATTTTATGCAGCTATGCCTTGTAATATTAGAACTATTTATTTTTACATGAAGGTCATCACATGGTTTCCTGGAAAAAATTTGATATCCAGTCTTATCAGCACTAAGCGATAATCTGTTGGTATGAAACCATGCAATTATTTTGGGTATTACCTCATCTACTTTAGTTTGTAACTCAAAATGATCATTAGCTGTAATAGTTATGGCGGTATCGTCTGCAAAGAGGTAAAAGCTAGGTAAATTGGAAACATTGCAAAGATCATTAATGTACAGAAGAAATAGCAGAGGTCCAAGAATCGAACCCTGAGGAACACCTATTGTGATATTTAATGGTTGGGAGAGGGTGTCATGTATCTTGGTTCTTTGAGATCTATTTGATAGGTATGAGTTTAACAGTTTATATATATTTCCCCTAATGCCAATAAAGTAAATCTTTTGTAACAAAATGCTGATGCTGACAGTGTCAAAGGCCTTTTTCAAATCCAGATACAGGGTACAAATTAATTTATTATTTACAAGGGCTTTAGTCACTTCATTATGCATCAGAGCAATTGGCATGTATGTGCTATGTTTTTTTCTGAAACCAAACTGCAGTGGGTGTATGATATTATTTTCATTTAGAAATGATGATACACTAATGTGTATTAATCTTTCCAGCACCTTCGAAAATATTGGTAGCAAAGAGATTGGCCTATAATTAGTAAATTTATTATTTTCCCCTGATTTATATACAGGAATTATAACTGCAGATTTTAATGCATCAGGGAATATTGCAGTGCTCAGACAAAGATTGAAGAAATATGTTAGATGTTGCAAAATACTTCGATATGTTCCAAGCAAAATTTTTGTGCTAATTTTATCCATACCTCCACCCACAGGGTTCAAAGACTTAACAATTTCTTCAATTTGAGCTTCATTAACAGAAGGAATATTGTTAATGCTGGCATGAGTAGGCTGTGTAAGGTAATATAATGGGCTATTGTGTGCTGCAGGTATATTTTTTTCCAATTCACTACCTATCGTTGAAAAAAAAGTATTGAATTTATCAGGTATTTGTTCATTTACACAGGTAGCCCCAGAGTTATCAACAAAGCACCTTGGGGGAACTGTTTGCAATTCATTCTTGTTTATAATTTCATTCAAATACTTCCATGTTTTTTTGCCATCACCTTTGCTGTCCTGGAATGCCCTCTTGTAATATAATCGTTTTGCATCCCTAAGCACATTGCAAAGCATGTTCCTATACATTTTGTATTTATTTTCATTCAATAAAATTATATTCCTAATATATTTTGCATAAAGTTTATTTTTTGTATTTATTGAACACAGAAGTGCAGGGGTTACCCATGGTTTAATTGGATTCTTTCTTCTACTGGGTGTAAAAGTTTTAGATAATTTTGTAATACCTGTTTCATATGCCTTAATAAGTTTGTTGCATGCTTGATTAGCATCAGTTTCATCTTGAAAGCCTTCCAAGTTGCTGATGAGGTGATCATTTAATTCACTGATTTTATGTTTATCAAAGACTGTCACTGAATGTCTTGTTATATTTGAACTTTCAATTAATGACAGATTAAGAAAAACTGGAAAATGATCTGATAAATCATGAAGTAGTATTCCTGAATTGTTAAAGACATTAACATCATTGATAAATATATTATCCAAAAGGGCATCTGATTCATTACAAATCCGGGTTGCTTTTGAGATGGTTGGGAAAAATCCATAAGAATTGAACAAATTCATAAAATTAAGTGTAGGTTTATCAGAGTGATATTTCAAAAGATTGTAATTGAAGTCCCCTGCTATGACACATGTACATTTGGTGTTTTCCAATGAGTCAAGTATTTTTTCCAAATAGTCCATAAATATAGTGTGGCTCAGACTTGGAGGTCTATACATTTCCCCTACTAGGAATCTTTTCGCTGGCACACCCAACTTCATTTTGATTTCCAGAAAACTTGTCTCAAAATGATCACTCTCCAGGTCTTTTCTTTCCCTAGCCTCATATCTATTACTTACATATATTGCTGTACCTCCACCTTCGCCTTCTTTTCTACTAGATGAAAAGAGATTATAATTTTGTAGACTAAAGTATTGTTCTAAATCTTTCTTCAACCATGTCTCTGATACACAAATAACTGACCAATCAACTTTAGAGCTTGCTAGAAAATTAACAACTTCATCAAATTTATTCTTCAGGGATCTTGCATTGATATGAAGTACTGAGAATCCAGCATTACAGTTAAGTGGTTGAGGTAGGGTATAATATGTACATTGTGACAATATAAGTTCATGAGGAGGGTACTTATCATTCAAATCATTCCCTAGTAATTCCAATGTAGCTCCCTCAAGTTTGAACCTGCTCATTACTCAGATAAAGAGCCAACTGGAAATGGTGATTATATCTGGAAATGTAGAACTTGGAATAATAATTGTGCATGGACATTGAACTGGGAACACACAAAAGAGGGACCATGAATGATCGGAAAGCAAAATGGAAAAAGGAAATTAGGGAGGTAAAGTTCACACCATCAAGAAGCATAGTTTGAAAAATAAATCTAGATAGTTGTATGCCTAGATGAGATGATAGAGGAGCAAGGATTCTATTGCAAGTGAAAGGAACACTTGCCAATACCATGTGTGGGAAGTTATCAAACATCCCTGCAGCAGTAAACTTTTAGCAACACCAGTTGTCTGTGATACCCCCTCCCTCTCCCAGGCAGCAATTTACAATTTAAGGACAATAATATCACCAGGTTACATGCCCTCTCATATGCCAACATGATAGTAGATTGACACATGTTCAATGTTCAAAATAAATAAATAGATCCAGATTGAATTGATTATAAGTAAATTGGCATAATAGTTGCCTTCTGTAGTGTTAATCTGCCAAGAACATCAATTCTGATGATCCTGTATTCAGAAAGAATAAGCATTAACTAATCGCTTGAGTGTTAACTAAAGGCCATTGTACTAATGTTTGTTCAAACTGTGATTTTGCAATGACCTTTACTTTCAGTTAATTTTATATTAAATTTGTGTCATGTTAAGGTTCACATTACTAAGGTCTTCCTGGTGATCAGGGGACCAGGGAGCAGCATTGCCAAGGTTTTTCATGGCCAATCATCCTTCATAACATACTGTACAGCCGGATTGTTGTGATATATGCATGCTATCCCAATCTCGTACAATCCTTGCCTCAAGTCAATGCAAGCTTGACACAATATGATCAGAATTCATCAAGTTGATGATGCTTTGAATTAAAAAAAAGTGCACAAGTGTATGAGCCCCCAGTGTCCAGATTATAATATTAAAACCGGTGCTTTTTCAGCAACCCACATACATGCATACACACATTCACTCGACTTGTACCGAAGTTGGTCCAATAGCACAATGGCAGACCAATCCGGTACCAGCCTGGGGGCTTGATCAAGTGAAATATCACATTAATTACCCAAAAGTATCAAGTCAAGCAAGCATTAAAAACTTGAACATGTACCCCGCCCCCCCCATCCCATGGAAAGGTGGTGTCTCTCTGATCGGGAAAAGGCGCCTCTCCCGGAGGAATTTCACTGCTTGTAATTCTACGAATATCATGAGCCTTCACGAGCCATCAGCGCTTCATGCCTCTAAACATGCCATAATTAATATAAGGCGACACGTATTTTTGGAATGGAGTCGTCCAATAATTCGTTGGAATCAAAGGAGCCTCCCAATGGAGATTGTATGCTTTAAATGGTAAGAACAACTTCGGTAAATGCATGGGCGGTACTGCACCGCGGGCGGACCTATCCGGTAAAACATAATGTCTTAGAAAACACTGATATAGCATAATATACTTTACCCAAATAATTCGTTTTTGTTGGAAAGCGAACCCAAAACGTCCACGTACGCATCAACACTTGTATGTCTTGTGTTGTGTTTTAGAAAAACCCGACAAGGCTTAGGAGGCCGGGCCTACTCCGGCTTCTCGTACATTTCTGGAAGAAAAAACAAAATGTTGCCAAAGACAGACGCAGGGGTTTAAAAGTGGGAAAATTCAGGATGCTTCTTTTTTCCAGCACAACGGCGGCCATATATTTAAACAATTTCCTTGTTGTCTATCACATGCAATGGCAAAAACAAACGTCCTGAAAATGTACTAGGAGTACATTTCGATAATAATTGGAGCATCCAGGCAGACTTGTGCTCGACTCAAATTTTTGTCAGTCGACTCACATGTGACTCATAGATCTTGAGATCTGATTCGACTCATTATTCAGAGCAGGTCAAAATTATTTTATTCGACTCAATTCAGACTCAGAGCTCACAAAGCATGATTCGACTCGCGAATCAAACAGACTGACAGAAATTTGAATCGATTCAGATCCGACTCAGTAGCATCAGACTCATGAGCCATATGATTTAGTGTGCACTGCCCACACATTATATATATATATATATATATATATATATATATATATATATATATATATATATATATATATACATATATATATATATTATATACATATATATATATATATATATATATATATATATATATATATATATATATATATATATATATATATATATATATATATATATATATATATATATATAATGTGTGTGAAAACAAAGTTATGGCAAAAATATTTTATTCCACAGACTTTTCGATGTCAACGCATCTTCATCTGTGTCTAAATAAGGGAATTAGTATTTATTTAGACACCAACGAAGATGCTTTAATATCGAAACATCTGTTGACTATATTATTTGTGCTATGACTTTGTTTTCACCTCACATTATTTATCATTCGTCATGAACTGTAATGGGTGGTATATATATATACATATATATATATATATATATATATATATATATATATATATATATATATATATATATATATATATATATATATACAGATCAATGCGTGTACATGTGCGTAAAGTAATTGACTCAAAACATTATTGAGATGAATGGTTGCCAATGCATATGCAAAGCAATGAGTGCATAATACTTCAATCCACATCAGCATGATGCACAACCTGAGTCATATATACCTGACACACGTCACCTAACCTCAACATAGCACCCATGTGATGCGTGACCATCGGTAGTAGGGCTGCAGGAAAAATAAGCAGCATTTGACTATTTTTGTACCAACACCATGATGGACCACTTGGGCTTAAGCATCATATCATGTTAATGATATTGATGCGATGCCATTGACCACACTTGACACTATGCATTATCATTCATACCTATATAATTGATAATAACTCACTCACTGGCAGCTGACAAGTTGACAATTGTAATGCTAAGCATGAATAATTATGCTGTGTTTTACTCCCTACTTTGTTTCATGGCATACTATTCACAAAGATACATGCTTTATATCACTTTTTAAATATTTGTCATTAATTATTCATGATTTGTTCATAACTTGCATTTGAGTCATAAGACTCAAATGAGTCATTGTGATTTGAATGATTTCCTCATGATTAGACTCTTTTTTTTAGAAAGATGTGATTCAACTCACGACTCAAGATATATTTTGGGGAAAAGAATCGATTCAACTCGCGACTCATCCAAAAACGATTGATTCATGAGTCGATTCTCGATTCAACTCGAGTCGAGCACAAGTCTGCATCCAGCGATGTAAAATATGGAATATAATTGTTTGAGCCACCCTTTATTTTTCGAACGTTTAGAGAACAAATTCATTTCTCAACAGCTTACACTTACTTCCCTATCACTTGGCATTATGCAACAGAAATGCAATCATAGATGGATCCAGGACAGGAAAGTCGGGGCAAATATTAGCTAGAAACAGAGTAGGTAAACACATATTCAGAAGCGATATCACGCTATATTGTATCGAAGAAGTGTGCTGTGTGGTTATGTAGGACAACATGGCCCGAGGCACGATATCACAGTTTATTGTATCCAAGAAGTGTGATCTGGGCAAAGAGCTATTTAATATTTTGGGGGCCAAGCATGAGTACATAGCACGACTGTTGTGTGTGATATAAGTATAAGACATGGCATTGCAAATGTCACGAGTGTTTACATGGTAGGAGTATTGCACATGACACTAAATAACATGAGTATTTTACATCACGGGATAAATATGCACGACACGACGACGAGTGGGCACCATGCTTGAGGCAAACATTATGCATTACTGGAATATTGCACTTCGCAGTGATAATATACATCATGCAAGTGTTATGCATGAAATGAACAGCACGCGTTTCTACGCCAAACTGCTCCAGGAATCGGTAATTGTTAGGCATCCGTACCGGTTTTCGGGCTGTACTCCGCGTTATGGCAAGTTCAGCGAACTAATACCTCGCTCAAAATCCTTCCATTTTCCATGCCCTAGAACCGCTTATGATTTTCAGTTTGCTTTCGAGCATCAATCCACACCTTTGTCACACATACATGCATCTTTTTAGGCACTATATATATCCTGCCTGCATCAATGTCACCGGATTCATCTCCCATCAAACTCTCCCTTTCGCATGCCCTGGAACCGTCTCTGATTCTCAACTTGTTTAAACACATATTGTCGTTCTTCTTATACATAAATGCATCTTTCCAGGCGTCTGTATCATTTCTATTGGTGCTAATTGTCACGCAGTTGGCAGTTCACCAGAATCGATAAATGCTAGCGAACAGCTAAGCATGCGCCCAAAAACATGTGCTGGACGCGACCCCAGATACCTTTTTCCTGAAAATATACATAGCACGTCTATCAGATATTAAATAGAACTCACCAAACTTAAAGATGATACCTACAATCATTAAACAATGACGAAATATAAGTATCAGAGTGTAGGGGCGGAATCCCACCCTCCATGCAAGAATAGGGCTAAGACTTAAGACTGTGCCGTGCAACAACAAAATCATCATCGAGCCGGTTGAACATCATGCAAAGAAGCGTGCATTCCAAAACGTCTCACCTTGAGTGCTTGCTGGATTCCATTGCAGATGCATGTGCCGCCATTGGCCGACGACGGAATAAAAGTGGCTATGGTGCTTCTGGACGCATCGTCCACAATCTGTCTGAAGTCTGTTTGCAAATATGCCTCGTCGGTGAACGTCACAATGGACACCCACGTGCCGTTCTGCAGTTCGTACTTGATCCATTTTGTGGCCGCGTTGTGCAGCTTCTTGATTCTGTCAGTCTGGTGTACATAGCGCATGTCAGACAAATGCTGGAATGAAACAGGAATTCTGCACCTGTGTCCAGTCTGGAGCTGGGTCCTGTCGAGTCGAGGAGCACCCGGGCACAACAGCTATTCCCCTGAAGTATGCTTGCGCGGTTGGCTGGGGAGAATGTGGTACATGCACAATTCGTAACTGGAGAAAACACGTCATACATGCATGCCTGCTTGACAAAAATTATGGTGGACAAATTGCATCTCGAAGGGACAAATGACTAACAAAGGAATTAATTCAACACAAGTATGCCAAAGTAAGCCTTGAATTTGCCATGATGTAAGGGGGAGTAGGTGGGAGGGAACGAGAGCACACAATTTTGGAACATTGCGGGATGCATATTCCCAGCACACACGAGAATACACACCGACAAGGCACCAGCACTACATGGCAATCATAAAGTTACCCTCATGCATTGTTTTCTATTAACGTTGATATGCTGCATCTACTTCATCTCGAATGAAAACGAAGTAGAATAATATACTTTTACTACAATTATGGTTGGCCAGGGCATACACGCCCAGCATCGTCACACCACTTGATGCCTCTTGCATATCCACCGATGCCAGGGAAGACCGACGCACGTTCGAAGTCAAGGGTGAGTGAGCGGCTGCCATGCTGCCCGACGTATCCAGCACCATCACGAAGCGGGCTGCGGCGGGTCGAACAGTCTCGAACAAGGGCTCGATGTCGTCCGGACCCAGTTGGCTCGGCGGGTTTCTGCGACGAACATGCAACGAGACACTCGGAATGGAAGACACATGAGCGAGAACGATTCAAAACGCGAGTGAATCGATGGGGAGAACCAAGGAGGTGAAAATGTGAATGGGTAGGCATGCTGGCTCGATTGAAAGCAGAAGACGGACAACGGGCGAACCGTTCAGCACTGTGACATTATGTCTGGTACTTGTCACAAGAGCCACAACGCGTACCTGCTACAATGCCTATCTGCCTTGGACGCCACAATACTCTCCTGCTACAATGCCTATCTGCCTTGGATGCCACAATACCTACCTGCGGCTGTGCATTGTGGCATCAAACTGGCGTGTGCAGGGGTTGGAGTGTTTAGTTTATTATCAGAATATTTCCATCCAATGTGGAATCGGCATGAATTATCAATAGCTATGCACATTCACTTGTGCTGAAGAGCCCAGCAATCGAAAAACAGCCGATCGTGTTTCAAATGTGGTCTGTACGCGATGTTCCGCACTCAAAACACTTGGATAGTACAGAGTCGTGGCAATGTTCATTCATTATATCTCACTTTCCATTGCTGAAATCGGTATGGCCTGTGATGACCTCCCACACCGACTTGTAGCTACATCGGAAGTTCTGCTTGGTTGGTGCGTCTACCTGGTGGTGCTTGTTCTCGCTGCTGTTGCAGAAATGGTTTACCTGAAGACATGGTGAAAAAGCAAGGATTAGTTGGAGCCTGCAACAAAAATGTATCCAAAGCTCAAACGAGTACTCGAAGAAACCTTAATTAATTGAAATAAAATATTATTGAACAAAATAGGTACACGCACACGAAAATCCAGAAAACGTCGAACGTGTGGGAGGAAACCAAAATCTGTCTCTTTCCATTCCTTTCTTTTAAATTGAACTTAAATAATATCTGCGTGAAATAAACAATCAGCGAAGCGAACTAATGGGCGTTACACTAGACGACACATATTTTAACCATAATTCCATTAACAAAAATGAATCCAACCGTTCCTAACATCGCCTACCATAGGATCATGACTATATCACTAACATTCTAAAAAATCAACTGAATTGTTGTATTGCTCTAAAAACGCTGAATACGTATCTTAATCTAACCTTACCTAACCTTTTTGGAGCAATACAGCAACCATATGCTCCAGCCATCGGTCGCCACGCAGGTAAGCTCTGGTGCCGTTTGACGTTTAAGTGTCATCTAGTGGTATATCGCAGAACTATTTTTAACATTTATGAAACGTGGTACTTATGATCTGGGTTACCTGTGAGCTCACCCTGTCTCTGGTATTTTAGAAGTTATCTCGTAACGCTTAGTACTTATGAAACTAAATCTGGCATATTTTAGCACTTATATCACGGGTTACTTGTGAGCAGGGGAACTTATGAATGCTTTCCGCTCTCGCTGCTTTGCATCTACTAGCAGCTAGTAATTACAACCTATTCTTATTTGGTAATTTAATTGTAGAGAAATTGAAACATGCTACATGTTGGGATTAAGCAAACCTATACGATATGTGTTTGTTGCAAAATACTAGCAAAAGTGGTGGCACATATTCAATGAAAACTTAGGTATCTTTTGTAGTTTTATGCTATCTGGCAGAGTTCTTCTTTCAAGCCCAACTTTGTACACCATATAGTTGGAAGGGCCACAATTGAATATTGTTGTGTTGTCAAGGGAACAACAAATACGGCCCGAGTTTCTGCTCCAGTTTGCATTGGAGCATATCTGAACTATTAAAATGGTCCTTTGATCAGTTCCTAAATACCAGGGGTGTTGCTTTATATGCTTTTGAGGGGGCAAGTGTCCCCTCAATGTTGGCTTGGTCCCTCCAATAATTTCAACTTTTTAACATAGAGCCCTATGAAGTGTGCCCCCAATCCAGTTGGGTCCGCCCATTACCTTCATGTATTGTGCCCCCCCCCCCCCGCCCAAATAATTTTCAGAAATCAACGTCCTTGTTGAATGCAACTATGGTACAGGAACACGAACAGCTAGGCCTCCGGGTGTGATGCTTCATTCGATACCAAATAATGAAGACATGGCAAAGAAAGTCGATGCAAACCTCAAAAACCGGGAATCATGTGAGCTTAAAATTCAACAGTGTGCTCGGTTCACTGAGGACTTGATCCCTTTGGAACATATTTGAAGCTAAATCTGCTGAATCCGGGTGAAGATCTTGCGAAGGACCAACGCAGGGGATTGAGGCGGGACGCAGATTCAATGCTTTTCATACCGAAGCTTGCACATTTTAAGCAGTGGGGAAAAGTGAGGTTAGATGAACCTAGCAATTCAGTTGAGCCACCCCCATTATCTCACTCCTGTGGTGTCACGAGAACTTATAAGCCAGCTGCTGACACTTGGAAGAAAGTCTCCATTTTTGGTTAGACGGGGGCCGAGAGCGGAAGATATCTGGTGAACCCGGAACAAAAATGTATTTTTTAATGTCTAAAGTAATTTTTCCTTGACTTGGAAATGTTTTGCTTTTCCTTTAATTGGTAACAGGTAGGCTGCGGATCATAGCACACAATTGTAGGCATGTGTTTTCTCTTGATATCCATCCAAGCCACTTTGGCGTGGGATAATCAGGTCAGATCAGATCAGAATCGTACCGGGGAAAGATGAGCCGTCGATGAGCCGTGGCCTATTAATGTGTTGCGTGCTGCTAATGTTTTTATCATGAATCATGACATAAATTGGCATAAAATTGTTATTCAGCCTATTGGCGTTGAGCAGATTGCTATGTTATGAGTTAATGTGTGACAATTCCAGGTAAAAAGGCGGTGAAAATCTAGACCAAAGTATATTACGTGGTATTTTCTGATAGCTTTCATGTTTTTCTACCAGAACACGTGAGTTGACAAAAAGTGACCATAAACAGCCTGCAACACTAAAAGTAACGCTTCCCATTAGTCGTCACAGCATATGTTTACATAAATAAGGCTTATGATCAACTTACACCACCACTAGGATCAACTTTCCCCATGCTCCAGGATAAGTTAAGACAAGGGCGATACGTCAGAATGACTCAAAATATCACTGATTTATGACTGTTGAATAAAAATATTTGTGCGACTCATTTGTGCCTAACAGGTCACGCTTTTATAATATGGGCACAAATAATCCATCTGTGTCACCACCTGCGCTCAAGGCCCTCTGAAATCAAAATTGACTCAACTTACCTCAACGTCCCCTAAGTACCATTGCTTATGTAGGTACCTAGGTAGGCACCTAGATACTTATGCACTTAGGTAGTTTCTACAGGTCTGATACTTGTGTTTATTAGCTGATAATGCAACTAATGATTCCCAATAAAGACTAGGCTTTGGGTCGTCTGAGCTTAAAGGGAGTTCTTGCGCCATAGCTGGTGACGTCATTTTCTTGGTTGTTATATTATAAGAGCGGGGGCTGAATTTAGTGAGGTATGCCTCATACCGCTGCTTGCTTAACTTCAGTGGATGGAATACCGACTGACCACTGCACAGATTTAGGCTCTTAAGTTGAAGAAAAACAAGAAGTAGTAATATATGCAAATGTCATGCATGAATGAATAACACATCGGGAAAGGGAATTAAATACATCTACACAATAAGACATTTAACACACAATGCTGCTTGACGGTATGGGAAATACTACGACAGCACCGTGTTTTTTCTGGTTGATTCCTTTCATGCAATACCACATGACATCAGGTTAAATGCCAACCATAAAATATTGCGGCATGCATGTCCTCTGCACACTAGTCTCAATAATCTCCAAACATCTTTGTTGCATGCAAATCATGAAATGACAAGATATCACGAAAACATTGCACTGCTTGTTAGCGTTTGATGAGTCGTGGTGAGGCGCGCATTGAACGGTATCTGACATAGAATGACTTTGGTTAAATCATCTATGGAGAAATCCTACCGAGTCGATGTAGGTGTAAGACATCAACGAACTGATTGCGGTGTTGTCTTCATACGGGTAAAAGTAACAGTTGGCGTCGGGTAGCCCAGTGGTGTCGTTGTAGGTGCAATCGCCTCCAGTTACGGCATCCCTGTGAGAATGTACAAAGCGCATTGATATTGCAATTCGAGAAAACAGAATATACTCATTGCACGTTGCTAAGTAACTCCTAATTGTAAAGCACGTCATTTATGAATCAGGGAAACATCCAAAGAAGATTGAGAGAGGGCAAGTCAACTGCAAGTCAGTGAATTGCATACAACGACAAGAAGGTTATTTTATCAATGTTTCCGAACGTAAGATGTGGCGTGGCTACGTGCCATGCAATGAAGGCAGCCTTTTTTCAATCATGCCTGAAGACTGATCCTTGAATATATATTGACCACTCTGTCCGTCATTACTGCTTAATCGCCGGCTTACCTGGCGGGGATACCACCCCCTCCCCGGTGGTTTCAGGTCAACAGGTCGAACAAAAGCGGTCCTATCAGAATGCACGTTGACAAATGCCAACACATTTCTGGATCGTTGTTCCACTCCAATGTAAAACGGAAGACTCATTCCAACATAATCAGTCTTAACACGCGCACTGGAGGAGGGGGGGGGGGGGCGAAATCCGCCCACCCCTCCGGTTTTTCGTACATAACTTCAGATTTTACCGGTCGATATAAGCATTTTTGCGTACATGCTTCGAAATGTCAGGCACGTCGTTTAAAGTAAGAAAAACGGAAATCGGTAGAAAATATTTCGAGTTAGAGGCCGTTAATCTCAAAATATTTCGTTCATAGACCACAAAAATCGGCGCTGATGCGCTTCCCGTATATTGGCAAGAGGGAAGTTTTGTTGGCAACACTAGCGACTTGTTTGATGTATATTGTTATGCTATATAGTTTCATGGTCATGTTAGGTCACCGAGGTCAAGTCATGTCAAGTTCATGACAGGTTAATGGAACCAAACTTAGTCAACTGGAATGTTGTCATAAATGCAAATAACTGGCATGCGATTGATGTCACTTTGCATGTTACACCCTACACCTCCTGAAAACTACTGTTTGTCATTGTGTACCTAAGCGTTTCCATACTTTATTCATGTACTTCACTCCTTTCTTCGTGAAGCAATTGCGCCGAGCCGCCCGACGGAGCAGTCGGGCGGGCGACCCGGTTCCGGTAACTAGAACAGGTAACTGACCTGATAATGTGCTACTATATAGGTGACCTGAGGTCAAATTCCGGATCTAGCATCTGTATTGCATCATTAGTAATGTCCAAAACATCATTGATGCCCATTTTGGGGCATTTAAACACAATCATAGCGATCCATAAAAATGACAAGCCAAGCCACGCAAAACAAGAAAATTTTGACATATGTGACCTCATTTGATCTCGAATATTTTGACCTAAGGTCATACAATTTGCACATAATAGAGTTCACCACCGTACCCATCCACCCTGCGAATTCGTTACTCAAGCTTTAATAGGAGCTGAGATCTTAGGAGGGCGGAATCCGCCCCCCCTCCAGTATGCGTAATTTGCAGAGGCCCTCCAGGGCGCGTGTTAACTTTGCGTAAATTACAGGTAGTTTCTTCTTTAAAGACTAATAAATGTTCATGGTGTCAATATCCATTCGTTGGTATCACATACTCACATCTTGTATCCATCCAAGGGCTTGTTAGTGCAAGAGTTTGGAGTGAGCTCGCTTTCTCCATTATCCGCTTTCTTGTAGTAAAACATGGGGTATGTGTCATCGCCGGGGTAGCCGTATTCCTCGAAGACTCCATATCTCAGATGAGCCCATTCATGAGTCAGCACCTTACCTGCAATACAGCAGAGGCTCACAGTGAGCGGGGCACATATTTAGCACAATAGGCCGATGTCACCATTGATGTGAGGTCAATGCACCTTGCACAAAATGATCATTTTGGAGAGCTTGAGTTCGACTTGGTCTGGCGTGACCTGAAATTACATGTGTACATGGTCAGAGTGAGCTTCTTATCATAGACACCATTCACAATCAGTTGAGCCTAATTGTTTTACATACACGGCAGCACTAACATACACGGCAGCAATAATATGCAAGTCAGCACTAGCATACACGGCAGCACTAGCATACAGCACTAACATACACACAGCACTAACATAAAATGCATACGTTGTTTGAATTCGAACTACCAGCATTGCATTTGGAGTCCAAGATGTCGAAAGTTATGTGACGATGCTAATTTTTCTTCTTTTATACAATGCATAATTAAACTTCAAATCCTAGATAAAACGTGGAAGCTCCTTAAAAGAATCCGCAAGGAGTAGACTGCAGATTTTGTTCCCACTCACATGGTGCCATGGCCAAACTGATGACGGTTAAACTAGATGCACACAAACACCACTACTATGTTGGTGTGTTCAAAATCTATTCAAGCCATTACGCTCCCCATCGGGTTTGAACTGAGTTCACCCAAAATTGGCAAATCTACACTAACCTAACCTAGCCTAGCCTAGCATAGCTTAGCCTAACTTAGCCTAACCTAAACTAACCTAACTAAACCTAGCCAAACCTAAACCGATTCGGCGCAACCCGTTCTCCCATCACATCGGTGTCGCTTACGTGCAGCACATCGACTCGATCGCACCGAAATTGTGCCCAATGGGTAGCCAACACTGGGCTTTCACGTAGTGTGACACATCCCTCATTCCCGGCGATGTGAGCCGAGTCGGGCGCCAATACGAAGTGTACCAAAGTTTCTAGAAATGTACTGTTTGGACCGAAAAAATATGTATACCGGCATAGCACCATAATGATGGTCTGTAACTGTGGGTGCTGTGACCCCGTAAGCCAGCCGACCTACCGTATCCCGTAAATGTCGCGCCCAGTTCCGCCCGGCGCGGGCCGCGCGGTCACCGGCCCGGAATCGAATCAGCGCTTTTCGGGCCGATGCCCGGCAACCGTGACGTGGTTTTCATCAGCCGGTCGCGGCCGTACCTGACGACAGGCCCCCGCGGAGAGTCGTCCAGAGATCGTGGCCGGACGCGGTCCTGCGGTTGGTTCGTGCGCTGCGTGTGTATGTTTTTCGTATGAAAGTCGAATACTTGTAATTTTCGGCCGGCGACAGTCCAGTACAAATCCGTATGAACGTTTCGCGCGCCAAACAACGAAATCGCACAATATACCGTGCAGAGAACATTGCACTTTCACGACCGGAGTGACGCGTACGCGAGGTCGAAACCCTAGTTTATCACTTGGCCTATATAGAGTCCCAAAAGACTTTTTCTACAGAAGGTGGTCGCGTTTTTCGTCGGGATAAGTCGCAGCCCCATGTTAAACAGGAGTGGAGGTGTTGCTCGAATATAAGTGTATGGCACGCGCTACGCTTCGCCCACCCCTACAAATTGTAAATTGCCGAATAGCCCATGTGACGGGCTATCAGTCTACCAAATTTGATAGCTCTAGTGTGCGGCGCTCTCGGCTTGGAGGTGCCCAACTCAAAACAGATGCACGCGCCTGGCGGTCGCACGGTACGGCGCACGCGACCGCCGACCACAAAAACACGCAGTTCCCTATGGGGCGCGTGTTTCCCCAAAATCTCACATTCGTGCGACCTATGGTATATGCTGTGGCCCTGGCTAACTGATCTCGACATGACCCCAGTTGACGGCACGTGGCACGTGTCCACGTGACACGCGCAACCCGAAACCGCCGCCGTAGTCTGTCCCCCGTGCCGTCGCATCACATGTGAAAACCTGAGCGAAATCCGCCCGGACGTTTTGGCACAGCATGCGTCGAGGCGGCACATACACACACACACACAGACAAACATTTCTCGACAACTTTAGAAAACCGACCGCCATGTATTAAATCTCCGATAGAGATTTCTCGTGACATAGTCACTCGAAATCCCATCTACGGTTTTGAACCAGATGCACACCAACCCCACTACCATGTTGGTGTGTTCAAAATCGTAAAAGTACCTCAATGCATAGCTAACGCATACACAGTGGAGATTACACCCACCCCCATGTCCCCTACCCGAGCAGATTGTAATTGAGGTAGCCAAAAATTAGCTACCATACACTAACCTAACCCACCCTAACCTAGCCTAACCTAACCTGACCAAATGTATTATAGCCTTTCATAACCTAACCTAGCCAAACATAATCTTACCTAACATACCTTAACCTGACATAACTTAACCCAACCCAACCTAGCCTATCCTTAACCTAACATGACCTGACCTAAGCAAACATCATTTGATCTGACCTTCCCTGCTCTCGCCTACCTTCATTTCTATACATCCTGTAACACAGTTGCAATTCCCGGTATGCAGAGTAAGTTACATTCAATTAGCCAATTCTTATCACGGTAGCTTGGCTGGCGTGGCAGCACGAGCGATTGATCGTAAAAGTATGCATAGCTTATGTATAGATCGTTTAGGATACCACCACCCCAAGTTGATCTGAACCGAGGTAACACGAAATTAACTAATCTGCATTAACCCAACCTAACCCAACCCAACCTAACCTAACCCAATACAACCAAACCTAACCTAACCTAACAGGACCTGACCTGACATGACCTGACCTATTCAGACTTCTTTTGATCTGATTTGCCCTGCCCTTTTTCAATTTCATTTCTATATTCCTTATAACACAGCTGTATATAGCTCCATACACCATACAATATATTCACCTATATAAAATCCTTCCCACGGTGGCTTGGCTGGCGTGGTAGCACGTGCGACCTGTTTAATTTTGGACCGATGAAGTTGGGCTCCAGCAAATTCACCGATTCATCGATGCAATGAGCCGGCTGAGAAGGCCGAAAATGATGTTTGGTAATAATATTGGTAATGCATGCATGATGTTTGGTTTGGTAAAACATTTCTCAACAACTTTTGAAAACCGACCGCCATGTATTAAATCTCCGATAGAGATTTATCGTGACTTACGTCACTCTAAATATAAATCTACGATTTTGAATGACGGTTATAGAAACATTGGATAATGGATGGCCTCTTGGACACAATTTCATTCAAAGTGGGAAGTAACCTGCAACACATCCAATATCGGCTCAAAGTGGGACGTAGCCTGCAACACATCCAATATCGGCTCAAAGTGGGACGTAACCTGCAACACATCCAATATCGGCTCAAAGTGGGACGTAACCTGCAACACATCCAATATCGGCTCAAAGTGGGACGTAACCTGCAACACATCCAATATGGGCTCAAAGTGGGACGTAACCTGCAACACATCCAATATCGGCTCAAAGTGGGACGTAACCTGCAACACATCCAATATCGGCTCAAAGTGGGACGTAACCTGCAACACATCCAATATCGGCTCAAAGTGGGACGTAACCTGCAACACATCCAATATCGGCTCAAAGTGGGAGGTAACCTGCAACACATCCAATATCGGTTGGGATCACGTGACCCCAACAAGATATCAGTGTTTGAAACTATCGTTTAACACCAATCATAGTTTTCTCCACGTTGTTTTCAGAGCTGTCGGTAAGCAGTGGCGAGAACAGCGTACTTAACAGAATGTCGGAATATTTACGAAATGCAAGCAGTAGCTGATGAAAACCACTCATTGGCCGCAATCTACAATTTCTTCAAATAAATCATCTCTGATAAGGGGAAAACATACTTCGCAATTTCCATATAGTCGAAATTCGATGCATTCTGGTTGTAAAGTTTGGACCAAAGTTTCAAGGTATACACTTGGAATTGCTTTGTTCGAATTTCTACTTGAATATTATCGGTAAAGTGCAACGTTACCTTGTATTAAAGCCGAGTGTATCATATGTTGCAACAGCATTGACACCGTGTAGGTGAGTCCTGATATCGCAGTCATTATGCAGACAAACTGATGTGCGGATTTCCATCATACTTTGCGGACAGAAGCTCATGTTCCAGGCCAGACATGATGCAATAACTAATTCAGTAGCCTTCTGAGATTGAACTGTACTTCCAATTAACATCCGTTATTTCCATATAACATCCATGAGATGGAATAAAATTTCAACGGGGAGAACCGGTTCAGTTATATTCTAATCTACATTGGATGGCAGTTTGAACCTGCATGTAGTGATGTGAAGTGTAGTAGGCTCATATATTCATACTGTAGATACCCCAGACATCATACCAATGTCTGTGTAGCGCAGAAAATGCCGACAGATATACCATGGGTAGTCTGGGAAAGGCTCAGTTTATGCCTTGCCGTGTGAGGATGTGTCTTCCAAAATCTTGGTGGCACAATCCGTCTGCAATATTTTGCAACACCTTTCTCCTCTTACTTGGATATTTCAAGTGGATGGTGACCCAAGGAAGCAATGCTGCGTCGATGTTCACCAATGCATTGTTACATTTAGCCTCGTTAGCATCGTTAGCCCCGCTTGATCCCATATAGTAAAAGACCGCAAGCGTATGGGAGTGGTGTTATTGTCCCAGCGCTTGTTATTGCGACGTCCCGACTTCCTTGGTTTCAGACAGTGAGGGTCGGAACCTACGTCGTGGACGCGTTGGAAGAAAAAGGCTGCGTCGGGAGACAATCAAAGTACAATTTTCCATCGCCTCCTGGCCGAGAAGTGTTCACATTTTCGGCCTTGACGTCGCCATGGCCTCGGCCGTGAGGACGGGCTGAGGTCAATGTGGCGCCATATCAGGTCATTCGTCGGCGGCAAGCAGGCCATTCGTAAGCTGCCCGGACGGCATCAGCATTCGTAAGCTGTCCGCAGGCGAGGACGACATCAGCATCCACATGTTCAAGGTGTGCTTTGACTTGGTGTTCCTGCATTTGGTCAATTCCAACATTGCTCAATCCGATGTTCCTGATTCTTGGAAGCACTCCCTCGTTCATCCCATCTTCAAATCCGGTGATCCCTCTAGCACTTCCAATTTCCATCCTATCTCCACCGCTACAGTAATTGCGAAGATTGTAGAGCATGCCGTCCACCAGCAGCACTACAATTATATGTCCGAAAACACCCCCCTCTCGCCAACTCAGCACAGTTTCCGTTCTCGTCACTCGACGGAAACCGCCCTGACATCCATATCTCACCAGATCCTATCCGCATGTGACCATGGAGAGGTGCCCTTCTCTGCCCGCTGGATTTGAGCAAATATTTTGATGTGATAGACCACTGAAAACTCCTGTCAAAGTTAAGTCTCCACAACATTGACACATCCTGGTTTTCAGCTTATCTTCAGAACCACACCCAGAGTGTCAGCCTCGCTGACAGTCTGGGTTTCGTCCAAAAATCTGCCCCGTTGCCCAACAGCATCTGCGTTTTTCAAGGATCATCTCTCGGAGCTCTCCTCTATTGCGTTTTCGCCAACGACCTCAGCATGTTCGCCGAAGACGCAGTGGTTACCCAATATGCCGACGACACCAAAATTTTGGTCAATGGTAAGAAATCTGAAATTCAAAACGTCGTCGCTCACATAGAAACAGTTTTGGCCTCCCTTGACATCTGGTTTCGAGTAAGTGGACTGAAAATTAACGCTGCTAAGACTCAGCTGATGCTCATCTCCGCACCGGTCAATGCCCTGGTCTTCTCGCAGATCCGCAACCGTATTTCTGTGCACGATATCGGAACCAAAAAGAACCTATCCTGCATTAAAACAATTATTAACTACTCAACAAAAGTAAAATTCGGCCACAAAAATTCGACCATGTTTTTAATCTGCTGAGGGGACTGGGCTGGCTCAGTGCGGAGAACCTAGCCAGGTACCATACACCCTGTGCCTCACGCACAAGGTGCGCCGTCATGGAGAGCCGGAATCACTGGCTCATGGTCTCACCACCGTGTCGGAGATTTGTCACCGAAACACCCATCAGTACCATCACTTGTATGTCCAACGGTCTCGCACTGAGATGGGGAAGAGGCGATTTAGCCCCAGAGCACCGCTGCTGTACAACTCGCTGCTACCCGAGCTCCCATGCCGATCTCCCGAACTCCCACTGCTGTACAACTCGCCGACCCGAACTCCCATGCCGATCTTCGGTCGCCACCTGCGGTAGCACCTGTCTAACGTGGCGTCCAATCCGGACTGATTTGCTGCTCGTCCTGCTATATTTTATCATGAAATGCATAACCACTGGTTTAACTGTTCTGTGATTTTGATCCTTTCTGCCCTGTTGCTTATCATTTTAACGCGAGTTTGTAAAAGCCACACGTCCATTGTGGATTACCTTAATACAAGTCTGTATCTGTATCTGTATGACAACATGCGCCACTGCAGGTGCATTCCACGTCAGATCGACTGGTGCCCGACACCATCGTCTCATTTATTGGAGCAAAATCACTGCATAGGGCTATTTCGCACTCCGAATCCAGCTGTGAAAATGTGAACACGATCCGAGCAACGGTTTATAAGTCATAGCTTCGGAAATGTTTGAGAGATAATCTTGCAAGTGTGTTTTTGATTGCTCATAGCCTTGTGACCAAGCACGGCAACTACAAGAATCTAACTTTTGTTAGTTACAAAATGTTCCGGAAACGTATTGTTGGCATTATATTTATATTTTACACGGATCTAGACAAAATAGCATCGTGACATATGGTCACATGACCTGCTGTGACCTCTAGTACGTTGAAAGTCACACACTTAGCGACGCAGAAGTGAAGATCCATCATTTATCTGGTAAAATAGAATACAAATATTATTATCAGTATAAAAAAAAACATTTTTGGGGCCAGGAGTGTGCTGCATATTCTGGCCTAAGCCCAAGAATAATCTGATTGCAGTCTACATGTCTAGTGCTCACAATCAGCATGCTAAAATCAGGCAACACGGTAATACTCTAGTTGATGGGAATTGTCTGAATCGGAAGAAATTTATCTTTTGACAAACACGGTCATTAAGCTGGTAAAACTGCACGAACAATGATCAACAACGGATATACCTGACATTCAGAAACGACAGTTACTATGCTCCCAATGAACGAAAATTCAAAACGTGTACATGAATTAAAATGTTATTATTTGCAACATAATTCGCATCATTGATTCACTTGCTGTGTACCCAAAATATTGAACGGCTGTTTTGAATTGTGCATCACAATACGCCTTGCTGGGAGGGCGACAACGCATGACAGATCGCCCGAGAGTCCACCCCCATTTGCAATTTTCCCGGACAGTGGCCGAATGTGTAAAAGCAGAGACCCAAAACTTTCAGTACTTTCACATACATTTGCATATCCGCACAAGTTTCAAGTCAAGGTCATCAAATGACACTGACTCGAGGATGGATCAAAGGGAGTGATGTTCTAAAATCTTCCAAATGTGCCGCCATTCGGAAAAGTTGCAAAATTTAAATACGAAACGCAGATCATGGTATCATATCATGAAGATGAACATTATGCTATCTCAACATTTTAAGTTAGATCAAGGTATTGGCCTGAGGTCAGCTCAACTTACCAACATTTTTACCGCATGGTGTCGAAAATTGAACGTAAGGATAATTGCTGGCACCGAAAATGACCAAGAGCATGCAATAAACATTTTTGGTATAAAATATGTCAAAGGTCAATAACATAGGGTCAGGTCAAGCAGCATGTATAATCTACACCACGCCATCTTACGCAGAATGTTTCTGCTTTTCTTCATAAGATCTCAATTCGGTTTCAGTGCCGCCTTTCCAAGCAGTGTACACCTAGGACAAAGATGAAGTGATAATTTTAACATTCCACATATGGTCCCAGCGTGACCAAAGATCACGTCACGAAGGCAGAAAAATCTAAGGTCAGGTCAGAGGCTGGACATTTTACAAAGATGTTTCAGTGCCATATCAGTTCTTCTTGGAAACTAAATTTGTATACTTCAAAAGTGATGTACCGGGATATTGAAGCTTGAACTTACTTGACCTGACCATTCGGTGTTACCTGGCCCGACCTCATAATTTTGTGCAGGTACAAATAAGCTTTTAATGATAATATATATATATATATATATATATATATATATATATATATATATATATATATATATATATATATATATATATATATATATATATATTACGAATTACGGATCTTCATTTCCATGCGGTCAAATGCACAACTGTCAATGTAGATCACGACAGGTCACGACAAGTCACGAGGTCATTGGGTTGAAATGAAATGAAATGAAAGGCATACTTGCAATCATGCAAACTGACATTTCCGAGTTCAAAATGGTCCCGATTATTGCAGTTATAATGTTCTATAATGAAGACATGAGCATTGAGCAATCAAAGACACACTTGCATGGTGACCTCTAAAAAATGCATAAAGCTTTGCCCCTAAGCCGTTAATCTAATGTAACTCAAACTTGAACAGCTGGATACAGAGCCCAAGTCAGCCCTGTGGCCTCATTTTCGTTCACATATAGAACATTGGGGTGCCAAATGATCACTCTACCGGTCGGTTTGTCTTGGAATGCCCTTGCAGGGCGGCGCATCCTGAGGGCAGCATTAACTTTACCTTATGAGTAAGGCAGCATTACCTGGAGGGCCGTATTTCTGTGTGGAGGTGGAGCTGAGGTTCTTCAGGTAGCCGGGAGTCACGTGGATATACCTGCCGGGTTCACCACACCCGCCCGGCTGCAGAGTGTACGGGTTGTCTTATTACCTGGAGGGCCGTATTTCTGTGTGGAGGTGGAGCTGAGGTCCTTCAGGTAGCCGGGAGTCACGTGGATATACCTGCCGGGTTCACCACACCCGCCCGGCTGCAGGGTGTACGGGTTGTCTTATTACCTGGAGGGCCGTACTTCTGGGTGGAGGTGGAGATGAGGTTCTTCAGGTAGCCGGGAGTCACGTGGATGTACCTGCCGGGTTCACCACACCCGCCCGGCTGCAGGGTGTACGGGTTGTCTTATTACCTGGAGGGCCGTACTTCTGTGTGGAGGTGGAGATGAGGTTCTTCAGGTAGCCGGGAGTCACGTGGATGTACCTGCCGGGTTCACCACACCCGCCCGGCTGCAGGGTGTACGGGTTGTCTTATTACCTGGAGGGCCGTACTTCTGTGTGGAGGTGGAGTTGAGGTTCTTCAGGTAGCCGGGAGTCACGTGGATATACCTGCCGGGCTCACCACACCCACCCGGCTGCAGAGTGTACGGGTTGTCTTATTACCTGGAGGGCCGTACTTCTGTGTGGAGGTGGAGCTGAGGTTCTTCAGGTAGCCGGGAGTCACGTGGATGTACCTGCCGGGTTCACCACACCCGCCCGGCTGCAGGGTGTACGGGTTGTCTCCGAAGGCGGGATTGGGAGGAGCCACGCGTACATTTGAATCCTGTAATCAATATATTATGAGATAATAATATATGCCAATAGTACCAGTAGACACTAATAAGAAAGCCGTTTGTGGCCATTCAGGTCTGATGACACTTCTCTGTACACCAGAAGTGTCACAGGCCCTGGAAATATTTAGTGACGTAATAAGGGGTAATGGATTTATATATTATTAGTATCAGGCACCCAAACTTGAGCCATGGAAATTTCGATAGAGAACTCCATGCTATCTTAACTATGCAAACTTTCGAATTAATGTAAAATGAACCTTTACGGGCCAGCTGATGTATTCTCTCATCCTAACCTACAGCGTAGCACCAAAAGGACAGCTTAACACCCTCACGTCTGAGACTTAGATACATATTGGCTTTCAGATATTTCTTGCGCTTTTCAATTCGTCTACCACAATTTCAGCCCGATCAGACCATCGGAGCACGAGTTATAGCCTGCTGCGATGTTAGCATCTTTGACAACAACTGTATGTTTTTGGGCCCGTAATAGTAAAAGCAATTACCATAAACATCAATATATATGATTTGCAGTTGATTGTTGCTTATCTCTGAATCTGCCGTATGACACGCCCTGCACAAACCTTTCAGCGTTGTCGGTGATACATGTGTATCACAGGGATACACAACGCGGGGCTCCCGCATCACGGGGATACACTGACCTCGTAAACATCCGAGTAGCTCTCTCGATCAACCGAGAAGTTGTTCCAGGTCGCTGGCACTACGATGGTTACGTTCCTGAAGTACGCTCGATGTTCAGTTGCGTTGAAAAGCGCCTGAGATCCTCCACGAAACATGACCTGTGGGCCAGACATTATCTGAAATAAACATCGCCATAAAGTTACTTGAAATGCGGACTATTCCCAATAAAACATCGTTGATGAGAATGCATAATCACACATTCCACATATCACACTCATTCCACATAATCACACCCATTCCATCACACAAGAGTGCGACCTCAGTCCGCGGCCGAGGCTGCCGTACCTGGATGGCATCGATGATCGACTGGCCCTGATCCTCGGGCACATCCATGGAGATGCCGACCAGCACGCCCGCGTAGCCGTTGTTGTCGATGGTGATCGTGGCGGCAGCAGTGCCGACGGTGACGCTGGCGGCCAGTAGCACCAGAAGACGACCGCCAGCCGACATGGCGCAACTTCCTGCGTCTGCCGCACACTGCCGGCAGCACCTCAGCAGCCCCAGCACCAGCACCAGCACCAGCCCCAGCACAACCGCAGCAGAACCCGCGGGAACACCCCCTGCAGAGCCTCGGCAACACAGCCGAGGGCGGCGTCAGCTACTGGGCTCAGTCTGAACAGCGGGCCTCGGGAGGCTCCCAACAGCCTGGCGACGAATCGGACCAGTCTGAACAGCGGGCTTCGGGAGGCTCCGAACAGCCTGGCGACGAATCAGCCGCCCAAGAGACACCCAGCGGCGTGAGCTTGACTCAACACACCGTCAGCAGCAGCCTGACCGCCGGTCTGAGGATGCTGATGCCGGCCTGGGGTGTGTTCGCCAGTGAGATGTGGAGGCGCCGCCGACAGCACAAGCCGGTCGAAGTCGACTGCCCGCGGCGACTGCAGGTGCGCGGCTGTTATCGTGGATAACGTCTGATCGTGACGTGATGGTCATCACACTCGGATAAGGCCATCTGCAATCACTCGCACCGTCGACTTCCGCCAAGGTGAGCACACTGGTCACACTGATCTGCAGGGGGATGACGAGCCACAACACCAGCCCGCCAGGGGACTACAGACCGGAAGGTTGCGCCTCGAATGGGACTACCTGTATCTTATAATGCCTAGACTATGCTAGTAATCCCCCTTCGAATACCTATATCGTACATTGCCTAGACAATGTCAATAATCCTCCTTCGACTACCTATGTTATGTAGTCGAGGGGGCACTATAGGTATACTAAAGGTATTATAATATATAGGTTATATTATAATATATAGGTATATCTATAGGTAGACCTATAAGTCATGCAGTGCTGTGACCACCAAACACGCTGCAATACCAAGCTAACGATCCAAAATCTCCTCCACCATGGTGGCTTCCCAAAAGGTAAGATGATTACTCGAATCATTTGGCCATATTACGCCTCTAAAATGATTGGACGGTAGGCACATGATCAGGCGTACTAAGGACTAAGGAGATGCTCACGATTGGCGTGAACACTCGCCGGGACGGGGAAGTCAGGGGAGGGGGAGTGAGGCTCTCGAGATCCACCCTCAGGGTTTTCTGGGATAGTGGCCGAATGGTAGGCGCTGACACATCACACTATCTTATGTGTCTTTTTCCACGTCTCGCACACATTTCAGGTCAAGGTCATCGAAGGTCACAGTTGGCCTGAGCATGGCGCCGTGAGCAGACGCGTCTCGGTCGCTCGCCCAACCTTTCCTTCGCCCTCTTTATTGCCTCTGTATATATGGTGTGTGAAACTCTGTGTGAGAAGTGAACCAGATATCGGACCAAAACTGACATACATATACACTACACGTGCACGAAGTGACTGTACTCATTAGTGAAAATTTCTGCTGGTTATTCCTGACAGCAATTGCACAGCACAGTGATTGGACGCATGACAAACTGAGTGAGTGAAGAAGTGACAGCGCCTTTCTCCATAGTGACTTCCCTTGCATCAAGCATCAGCTACTGCCCGTGGTTAGTCTTCTATCCGACACTGCAGCGGAGAAGGCAATGATCTGACTGACGCCTTCGTGCCGTTCGGAATTTCTGTGTCTCCAGCAATAGTGTTCTGCATCGTTTATCTACAGCTCTACCAGTTTCATCATGCATACGGACATCATCAGGCTGCTGCTTTCCATCGCCCTGGTTCAAATATTCACCGCCATCACGTCCCCCGGTCACCCGGGCTCGCAACTCGCACGCAGCCGTCCCCTCCGTGACGTCATCACCGCCGCGGCCTTCGCCCCCGCCAGTCACCAACTCACGCTCCCCTCGGCCAACCCGACCGAGGGGAGCGTCGCCGTTACAAAAACAGCGCCTAAGAAAACACGCCGGGGCAGGCGCGGCGCCAGGGGCGGCAGAAGACGCGGATCGCGGGGCGGAACAAGCCATGTGACAGCTCAGCAGCGCCAAGGGCAGCTTCGCCTGGGACTCATCAATACCCAATATATCAAACCTAAGCTACTTGAGCTACACCACGACCTTCGTTCTTACTGTCTAGACCTAGCTGTGGTAACTGAGACCTGGCTGTGACCTAAGGTCTGTTCCCGTGGCTCCACCAGAAGGAACTCAGTGGTTGAGGCTAGTTGAGACTGGCCCACGGGAACGACCGGTGGAGCTTGGTGGAGAAATCATAAAAGACATAAGACATAAAGACATAAAAGATCAGTGCAACTATGAGCCACAAGGTTCTTGGTTGCACTCTGTACACTGAACCAGTTTTCCACCAAATGCGCCGATCAACTCTCCCTGGAATACAGAAAAACAAGCCCCCTATTCTTATAATGATTGTCTATGCTGTTTTTAAAGATGTTCAATGTGTTGCTACTGACAATAGTTTCTGGCAGCTGGTTCCAGTGTTCTACTACCCTGTTGGTGAAGAAAGACTGTCTTAACCTTGTCCTGTTGTGATTAACTTTAATTTTGAATTGATGACCTCTAATTGCATCATTTCTGTTAAATTCAAACAGTTCCCTGAGATAACCCTGTTCCTGACCATGAACAAATTTAAAGACCTCGATTAGATCTCCTCTCAGCCTTCTATATCTAAGCGAAAACATATTCAGTTTCTTCAATCTTTCCTCATATGCCAGGTTGCCTATGCCATTCACCATTTTCGTTGCCCTCTTTTGTACTATCTCTAAAAGCCAACAATCTTTTTCATAACTAGGGGACCAAGCTTGGACACAGTATTCCAAATGTGGCCTGACATATGCACAGTAAAGCTTCCTGATGACTTCCTCACTTTTGTATGATACATTCCTATTTATTGCCGCAAGCATTTTTAGTGCCTTCTTCCTGGCTTCTTTGGTCTGTTCTGATGCCCCCAATTTTGTGTTCAAAATAACACCTGAGTCCTTCTCCCGCTGAGTCACAGATAGTACTTGGCCATCCATCAAGTACGGAGCCTTGATATGCTGCCTACCTACATGCATGATTTTGCACTTATCAAAATTAAATTTCATTTGCCATTTTTCGGACCACTTCACAAGCTCACCTAAGTCTTTCTGCAGCAAGACCTGCTCATTGTGCCCTGTTATTGCCCTAAAGACCTTCAAATCATCCGCAAATTTCAAAACCTTACTTCTTAGGCCACTTTCAATGTTATTTACAAACACAATGAACAATAGTGGTCCCAGTACTGACCCCTGGGGGACTCCACTAAGAACATTTTGCCATGATGACTTCGTACCATTTAGCATCACTCTCTGCTGTCTATCTGAAAGCAACAACTCTATCCATTTTAGGATGTTACCTGCAATACCATGGACCTGAAGCTGCATCATTAACCGTTTATGAGGTACCTAGTCAAAGGCTTTGCTAAAGTCAAGATATGCTACATCAACCTGATTTCCCTGATCAAATTGTTCTGTAGCAAAAATCAAAAAGTCCAAGAGATTTGTGAGACACGATCGCCCTTTTCTAAACCCATGTTGAGTATCTTGAATCAATCTGTTTCCTTCCAGAAAACTAACTATTATATCCTTGATAATTGATTCAAGTACCTTGCAGACTAGGGATGTGAGGCTTACTGGCCTATGGTTTTCAACTTTCCCTCTTTCTCCTTTCTTGAAAATAGGAACTACATTTGCCCTTTTCCAATCGGTTGGAATTTCATTTTGTGAAACTGATCTACAAAATCTTATACTAAGTGGAATTGCCAGTTCCTTTTCAGCTTCCCGCAATACCCTAGCATAAATTCCGTCAGGTCCTGCTGCCTTGTTTGGCTTTATTTTCCTGATATAATTCAAAACAACATCACTATCAATGAAATAAACATCATGTAACTGATCACCTGTCACTGAGCTGTGGTTCACAGTTGGCAGATTAGTCACATCCTCCAACGTAAACACCGATTTAAACTGCTTGCTCAGTTCCTCAACCATCTCACCATCCTCACTCAACATAATCCCATTTACTTCCAGTGGACCAATGGTGCTTGAAACTTTACTCAGCTTGTAGAAACTAAATAACTTTTTACTGTCCCCATTACAGTTCCTAGCCAAATCCAATTCTTTTGCTCGCTTTGCTGCTCTGGTTTTCTGCTTCACAGCGTCTCTAGCTTTTTGATACAACCTTAGATTTACTATATTTGAAGCTTCCTTAAATACTCTAAAGCATCTTTCTTAGCCTTAATTGCTTTTGTCAAATCTGGTGTAAGCCATGCTGGCTTTCCTACCCTTCTTTTGCGCCTTTGCTTTTGGGGGACATGTATAATCTGAATTTCCTTCAAGTAAGATTTGAACTTTTCCCACATTTCACAGGCATTTAAATCGGAGAATTCTTCTTCCCATTTTATGGCACTTAAAGCCGCTCTCATGCAGTCAAAGTCTGCCCTGTTAAAATTCGGAACCTTTGCCAAATTATCCTTAATTGTCCCTGCTACGTGTGCCTTGAATCTCACTATGTTATGGTCAAATCAGCTGACAGCGGGGTGAATTCCGCGACAAAAAGGAAGCATTTGGCGCTGTATCATAAATTCGCCAAATTGCCTTTCAAATGTTTGTCCAGATGATCGCACAATGTACATAGTATGCCTTGTTTCACAAAGTCCCAAATTTGTCTTTATTTCTGGCTATGTATGTGTCCTCAGAAACTGCGGGGAGCACACGTCCTTTTCGCCTATGGGATGAACCAGGCAATCTCCCTTTCCTCTCGGTTGAGCATCGTCTCCCCCTGTTTTGCGGTTTGGCCTGCCTTCTTTTGGGCGTACAGCATATACGTACAGCATATAATCTCGTGTCTGGACCCGCCGGGCTCCCTCGGCCCCGAGGCGCTTCTCTTCCCGATGCTGACTTCTCCTCATCTCAACTTGCCCGACCTCGTCGATCGGGCTCGAGTAGGATTTTAGTCGGCGCCAGGATAACGGCGGTACATCTGGGCACGGGAATTGCGGCGGATCAGGCCGGTAAAGTAACATCTTCCCCTTAGGCCGAATGACGTAGATCAAAGGCCTCAAAAAGGATGTTTAGTGGTCTGCATCTGTTACTTCGACTATTGTTCATAGTTGTAATAATTTCATATTTCCTTTGCGAAGGATGTTCCTAGTATTCAGTTGATTCATGAAGATGAAATTCATATGATGGAGGACGTTGTTTACGCGCAAATATATGGCGCAAGTGCGCCGTGATTGAGCTCAACTGAAAAATCACAATTGGACCCTGCTCCTGGGCTGGTGGAGCTTTTGCTCCACTGGTGGAGGTTGGTGGAGGAAAAATCTCCACCGGATTTGCGACGGGAACGACCAGTGGAGGTATGTGGAGGTTAGTGGAGCCACGGGAACACACCCCTAGCACCCCCACGCGTCTCATTAACTTCCCTGGTTACCAAGTAAATCGCGCGGACCGGCCCGACTCTAGTGGTTACGGTGGGGTGGTGATTATCGCCAAGTCAGCGCTAACTATTGCCGTTTTGAAAATGTATACGCCTCCAAACTCGAGCTCCAAACTAGAATCACTCTGGGTCAAAGTCAATGGGAAAAGCGGAAAGTATTTCATTCTGGCGGCAATCTATCGGCCTCCTCGTATCACTCTTCCTGCCTTAAATGATGACTTCGCTGAGCTCGAAAGACAGCTTCAATTGGCGACACTGAACTTTACCGGCACTTTCTACCTCGCAGGTGATCTAAATTGCAACCTCCTTGACACAGCTAATGGCTCCAGCAAAACACACCTGATTGAGTTCATAAGCAACTATTCACTTACCGTGACAGTGAAGCGCCCTACATTCGCCACAGGCGAATTTGGTGGAATCATAACAAATTCGCCCATCTCTGTCGGCAGAACCAGAGTGAGTTTCTGCCACTACAGTCCTCATAAACTTATTATATGTTCAATTAAAGTAAACAGGCCTGCCACAGTTAACACCGTGATAAAGTCACCTTCTTTCGGACGAGTCACATTTCTCGGAACTGACCCTTGCCTTGGTGAGATCGACTGGGTCCAGGTCACTGGTCGCATCTCAGTAACTGATAAATGGGACACCCTGCTGGGATTGCTGACACCTATTCTCGACGAGTATCTGCCACTCAGAAGCATCAAAATTCGGAACCCAACAGCACCACATGTTAGCGAAGCTACCAAACAGCTCATGCATCGGCGAAATGTAGCTTTGCACTTGCAAGATAGAAACACATACAAAGTACTTAACAGACAAGTTCGCTCAGCTATTAGAGCTGACTATAGGGACGAGATTAGCGGAAAGATAGCTGAGAAAGGCCTATCAGCTGAGTGGCGCGCTATCAAGCCCATTATCGACACCAAAAAAGCTCTCACAGAGTTCAACCTCAGGTCCTACCTGAGCAGCTAAATCAATACTTTGTTAGTGTCGGACCTAAAGTATCAGCAGAGGTCAAGCGCCAGGCAAACATGCCTGAACACACACCTCCCAGTTGCCGGCTATCGCGCGTCTCTACCAGCTCCTATAAAGTATCACCCATGTCTCTCGAACAGCTAACCAAAATTGTCATGGGCATGAGAAGCACAGGTGCTTGCGGACCCGACGGAATCTGTATTTAGGTTACCAATTTTCTGTTCTTTTTTATCGGATAAGTGCTGCTCGACATTATAAACACATGCCTGACTACAGTTGATATCCCCTTCACTTGGAAACAGTCAATAGTAACTTCCATTCACAAATCAGGAGATGCTTCGGATCCCTGTAATTTTAGACCCAAATCATTGGTTTCGGTTATCGCCAAAATCACAGAGAGGGTAGTGCAGAAACACCTGAACTATCTGAACTTAAAACACCTGCTAGCCCAAACTCAGCACGGCTTCAGACCACGCCAATCTCCAGAAACCGCTCTCATCTCAGTGACGGACAAAATACTAGCAGCAATGGACCGTTCGGAAGTAACTCTCCTTTACATTCTGGACCTCAGTAAATACTTCGACGTAATAGACCACACCAAACTGCTCACTAAACTAGAACTCCATGGAATCGATACTGACTGGTTTAGGGAATATCTGGGAGGTCACACGCAGGCTGTTGGCATCTCAGATCAACGCGGAAACAGGCATCTCTCCTCCTTTCTCCCAAACAACATAGGTGTTTTTCAAGGCTCCTCACTAGGTCCACTCCTCTATTGCATCTTTTCGAACGACCTCAGTTTGCACGTCTCGGTAGCACACGTCACCCAGTTCGCAGACGACACTCGGGTCCTAATCTCCGGTCGCAAATCTGATCTCCAAAATCTGATAAGTCAGATGGAGACATGTGTAAGACGTTTTACATTTTTATCCAATCGGTTCGGACGGCCAAAAACCAGCTTTCACGCCGCCGCATGGCCGGGCGCTCTCCCCCAGCACAGCATGCCCGATGAAAACAACAGACCCACAGGCAGGCTTGCAGACGGCTTTCAAGGCCAATCGAGAGGCGGCCGGGCACGTCCCGAACACCTGCGACGACACGTGGTGAAGGGTGGAGAGTGGACCAGCCCGCGGCGGAAGCGGGAGCAGCAGCTGGAACTCCAGAACCTTCTGGAACATTCGCGAACAAGGAAAA
This sequence comes from Ashinkailepas kermadecensis, assembly GCA_034440615.1. Classification (NCBI taxonomy): domain Eukaryota; kingdom Metazoa; phylum Arthropoda; class Thecostraca; family Neolepadidae; genus Ashinkailepas; species Ashinkailepas kermadecensis. The sequence goes on from JAOTOM010002656.1 coordinate 80,980, forward strand.
TGGAAGAGAGAGAAAGTACACAAAGCCGGAGGCGATGACAGAGAGAAGAGAACTCATGGGCGCGCCACGGTGATGGGAGAGACGTAGGGGATTCTCGGACGAGAGGCGGTGGACGCCGGACAGACTCAGACGCGCGGCGGTGGACGCCGGACCGACACCCTCAGGGGCGTCCAGCGGTGGTAAGATGGCTGAGCTATCGGATGGAGGAGAGGAAGCGCTCAGCCAAGGCTCATTTCAGTATAAATCCTCAATTCAGAGAGGAACTCATTTCAGTATAAATATCTTTCTGTTTCTATCACTGTTTTGATCGCACTATTGGGCGAACACTCGGCCCCAGTTTATCTGTCCGCCCCTGGCACGGTCACGATCTCGATCTCTGTCTCTGTCTTATGATTTCGGTCCAAGCATCGTTCTGTTTCTGGTTCTTTTCACCCGGTGGAATGTACGGCAGATAGGGGATGGACGCAAGAAGAGTTTGACGACCCCCGCAGAGCTAGCTAGAGAGACAGCCTGCGAGCTGCCCTCGTATGGGCGACAAGTCATCGGGCGTCGACCGTGAGGGGCCCTAGACCCTCCCTTCCTCAAGGGGGGCACGACGAAAGGGCGCCATGACGAAACTCTCCTGATTGTTACTCCCGGGCATTGTTCAAGTGGTAACTGTTAACTGGGCTCAGGTATCTCTTGACCGCAAAATCCAGCTGGCCTCTGTGACCCAGGGGCGCAGATGAGGGGGCGAGCATAGCATGCATGTGGGAGGGGCCGTTAAAGGGGGGCACCACATTGCGTTCGCCGGAAGTTCGGCGCCGGACAATAGGATGTATAGGCAAAACACTGCCCGGTAATGAGTCCGCCTCCGTTCGCTGTACGTGGGCACGGATGGTACAGAGGTTTGGAGACGCACGGACTGGTTTGGCATGCCGAAGGTCCCGGGGCTGAAAGGGTATAACGGCTAGGGTTATACCCTTTCAAGAAAGGGTCCCGGCTAGGGTATAACGACGACCGGGGGACGTACCCAACGTGGTAGGGTCCGTGCCCACCTGTGGGATACGTAAGGCTGGTCGCATGTCTTCAACGTGTAAGGACAGGCATGGCGTCGATTGGGTAAGGTTAGGTGAGTTGGCCATTGATACCTGAGTTCAGTGATAAGACAACACAGAAGCCCGGGGAAAGTTTCACCGCCAGGCGTTGCCAAGCCTTAAGGGCAGTAACGACAATATATACAAATTATGCAGTCAGGAGAGTCGCATCAGCCGTTTACAAGTAGACCTCGGTGCGGGTAATTGCATTCGGGACTAGCCAAGTCCCCAGTGAAAGGGAGTACGACTCGCTAAATGCTTGCTTAACACTGGAGGGGAAAATTGTGGGCGAACTCGTTTTCGTATTATTAGAGACCGAATGGTCGTGCGGAATGAAAGGAGCGAGTGACTGTTGCATAAATGCTTAAAGGGGTAGTTTTAAGGACCAGTGGAATTGGTTCGAATTCAACGCAAGTATTCAGATGTCAGAAACATCACTGCCAAAATTTTGCTGGATATTACCCGGGCCACGCTTGCATTTGGCTGCCCCGAGAACGTCGATTCTGTGTGTGTGCGGGGAGGGGGTGAGTGGGTGGTGGATGTGTTGTATTACCTGGTGGTACACGGGTGGTTCCCGTAAATGGACGAGTGCCGGCGGCGGTGGCAGTACCCATGTCGTGTACCTCTATCATAGCCATCCATCAGAGTCACATCACACCCCAAGCCCACAACCCCTCCTCGCTACATGACCAGCCGGGCGCACTCACGGGCGTATGTGATGTGGATAGGAGCCTGGCCTCGCTATTATAAATTCGTGTAGTGGTGGCGACGGGCCGCAGCAGGGTTGGAAGGACGTCAGCGCGGTTGGAGAAGTGGTGGGCGAGAGGGGAAGACAGGAGCAACCAACAAACCTGTCCACCGACAGACGGCCGCAGTCGCCCGCACAGCGACCCACCCACCCGGCTGTGCCGCCAATGCCCAGAGCCCGCTCCGACACCGCCCAGCCCGACGTGGCCCGGACCCCCTACATATGTCTGAACCAACTCTACGACTACTTCCTGGATAACGGTTTGAAGGTAAATCCGACCAAAACTCAGCTTCTCATGTTCGGATCGCGTTAAAATCTTTGCAATATTACCCCGATACGAGTGTGCTTTAGGGACGCCGTGATAGATGAGAGCCATTCGTGTAGGAACCTTGGGGTGACGTTTGATCGCTACATGTCGTGGGATTCCCATGTAGCTGTTGTGGTCCGCAAGTGCACTGGATTCCTTCTGGCCCTGAGCCATCTGCGTCACCATCTGCCCACCAGTACCCTCTTCACCATAGTCAATAGACTAGTTATACCCAATATCCGCTACTGCATATATGTTTACGGGAACGGGTCGGCAGCAAACATCCACAGACTAGACAAAATCATTAACTTCGCCACTAGAGTCGTGTCAGGTCTACGGAAATTTGATCATATTTCTGATGCCCGTAACGAGTTGGGTCTCCTCACCGCAGATGATCTGCATCTATTTCACAGCCTTACTTTGCCCCACAAGATCATTCTGACGGGTGAGCCAACGCACATTGCCGGTCAAATCACTGCAAACTCTACCCTGCAAAACCGTCATACGCGTGCAGACGACCACCTGCACCTGCCAGCCATACACAGAGAGGCGGGCCGCAGGAGATTTCTCTACTCGTCTGTGTTCCACTATAACAAACTTCCTACTGAAACAAAAACATCGAGGCTGTCTAATTTCAAGAAACATGCACTAGCTTATCTCTACGAACAACACTAGGCACACACAAAAAGAAGCTTACACAATTGATGTGTGTGCACTATGAACTCACCTTAAGGCCATCGCTTTCCTATCACTTCTATACACTACTCGTTTATAGCTCGTGTTGCAAGCACGGTTTGTGTTGTGCAGATAGTGATATGGGTATTGTATTATGTTAGTGTATGAATGTTTGTTGCGCATCTGCTCCCACTATTGACCACAAATCTATCCTTTCTTTGTAAATATATGTGAGTTATACTCAGACTGTCCATAACAGCCACTGTACGTGAAGGGCATGTATCGTGAAATAAATAAATACATAAATGAGGTTATTGATCTGAGACAGATCAAAGAGGTTGCAAACAGTTCCGAAATCTTCAAAGTTCCGGCATTCGGCGTAGTCAGAACAAATCAAGACCAGCCTGATATAGCGCAATGCATTCATCAAGGCTAACCACTCTAACGACTAACATATTGGTGTTTTCAATAATGACAAGGTTACTGGTCTCAAGACAAGTAATTTTCGGCAATTGTTATCATAATTCGTGGGAATAATTAAGTGGGGATATTCTATGTCGGGAATAACAAAACATGTTATAAGCATTCTGATTGTATGCTGTTTCAAAAGCCAATGACACAAGACCAAGCCAATTATTACGTATGTTCTACACAATGCTATCTTATGCAGAACGTCGCTGTTACTCGTGATGAGACATCTGAATTCGCTTTCAATGCCATTATAAGTCTTGCAACATGACAATGGGTAGTCAACCAATGACCTAACACGACCTGACCTCGCGTGATCTGATCTGATCTGATCTGCTGTGGCCTTTCTATCATCATATTTTCAAATAATGCAATGAGACGAAAACTTATTTTTTGTAACCAATCTGCATATTGTCCCAGTGTGATCTAAGTTCAGACCTCGAGGTTAGATGCTGGGCAGCTTCCAAAGATGCTTCACTAATATATCATTTCTCCTTGGAAGCAACTTTTCATAATTCAAAAGGAACGTGCGGTGTTCACAAGCTTGGAGTTGCATGACTTTACATTACCACGTAACAGAACCTGACATTGGTATTTTCAGATGTGAAGAGCAGTTGTTAGAGTTATGCTTCATGAACATTAATGAAAAGACCCGAAACATATTATAAATATTTTAAAATCCATTCCCAAGACTAAGGTTATGTAACTGGTTTGACCTATTTTGAACTTTATTGACCTCAGCATAGTTGCAAATGAAGAAATGTCGTGATATGAACTCTGGGCTGCAATGGCTCGTAAGTGAGGTTTTCGCAATGTCTGGCATGCATGGTTCGAAAGTTGGGTTACGGGCCTGATTCTTACCGGACCTGATCTACATCGCCCGGGCCTTTTCTAATGAGCAATATCAATACATTCATCGATTTCATTGCGTGAAAAAAGAAACAAAGCCGGAAGCAACATAAACTTTGCTCTGTTTACCGTTTCCAGTAATTTGTGCAAATGTCCGAATATTGTCCGAGTAAGACCCCTGTTGACGTTACTATTCGCGAAAATACAAAAGTGGAGTACGACTCTGGCTCTCTGTCGTGATCAGGGCTTCTGACCGTAGTTCGGAAGTTACTACGGGGGCTTTCAAGAGCCATCCCCTCTCCCCCCATCGACCGGGCGAAGGTGGATTTGCCGGCCGGCTGGGCTCATGTCACACCATCTGGGAGATAACAATCCACCTGCGCGACAGACCATGCTCACTGACCGAGTGAAGTAAGTGTGAGTGCGCTGTTCCAGAGAAGTTACTCATGCATCCGCTTCGACATATGAGCTTGACAACCGCAATTCGCTAGCGAATGCTTCGGATGCCCACATGTTTTGCAGCAGCGAAACGACCTAACCGTTGGACTAGTTTTTCCTTTCAATTGGATTCCAGATCGATACAGGATTCTAATCGAATTTAATTATACGATCGATGCAATATTAATGGCATTTGTGATTCACCAAGGCTCCAAGATAATTTAAGCTGGCCAGATGATGTTCATGAACCTAATGAACTCAAAAAAATATTTATCACACTTGCAACACCTGAGGATATTGATTATGTCTCTAATCGACTCAATCCGTCATGTGGTGTTGAAATGAAGAAGGGATAAACTGCGACCTTCACAAAATGCTGCAGACCTTTTCACTTGTCCTAACCTGTTAGGCCACTTTTGTTGCAAACATAAAGGTAAATGTCAGTAACGAACATTAACGTAAGCGCGTAGACGCACGCCATCGGTTGCTATTAAATGCCAGCAACAAATCCCAACGAATTCCCGTACATATCACGTCATCGATTGCTGCTGAAGTGAACTCAGTATGCTACTCCCTCCATAAATTGGAGAACGGGATAGACGAACAGTCCGGTCCACATCCCCGCTATTACCACATTAAGGCCACTGGAATCCTCTCCAACACATTTTATTGACAACCAAATACTTGCATTTGGCATTAAATGTGGGCCGCTTATGTTTATTTCCGCCTGAACATTTGCACACACGTAGTTCGCTTTTGTTTGGTCATTCGTATATTCAGTGAAATCATAGCAAACGGAAATGCACTCCGTGTGATATTTGTGCGGGATATATTTTCCCGCACAACTGCATGCAACGAGCACCAACTGATAATACCTCTATTGTTAGCAGGCCTCTTTAAGGACCTGAAGTTTAATTCAGGGGAATACAATTGGACCATGTCACATAAGCACAGGACACTCAAAACATAAACACCAACACATCGCCCGTCGGATGCCCAGCATGACAAGGCTTACTGGTGGTACGCACACACCTACAGCACGATATACATGACATCACATTGCTACTCTACGCAACAGGACCAACGTAGCCTGATGTTTAAACTCACCTAGAATATCAACATTTGGCTTTCAGCTCAAACAACGTCGTCCCAAATTAAACAAAAGTCTTCCCCAGGGGTGGAGGAGACACTTTGTACACATAAGTGCAATAAGTAGCACTGCACCGTAGTACTTCCTAAGACAGACTTACGATACAGATCGGATAACCTCTATCCAGATAAATACATCGCATCTATAGCACTGCATTCTCATCCCCTGGTAAACTGGTGTGTACAACCCATGACTCAAGAAAGCGGTCCTGAAACCCACACACAAAGGCATATTTCTATACATCCCTGACACATCCTTCTCAGTTCATAGGGCTTGACCCTGCAGGTTCCAAGCATACGTAGCATGAGCTCCTTTCGATGCTCACATTGCCAGCTAAGGCTACCTAACGCCATCGCTCTTAACACGTTTTGATTACGAAATACCAAAAATAAAAGGGTTAAGTGAGAACTCCGTCGTCTGAAAACTTCAACCCTTATTTTTTTGCATTTAACCGGCTATTCAAATCACAGAATGCCTCAAAATACTGACATGGCGTCAAAAATCCTTGTTACGATTGGATTTCAAACCCCAGCATCTCAGAAACCCAATGCTTCAAAGATCAGGATGTTTCATAACCCCGATGTTTTAAAACGATTACTTAAATCCCCAAAGCATACAAGCCTACCATGCTTCAAAACCTGAAATCAGGTGATTAAGACTAGACATTCGAGCATAGTAAAACATAAAACTTTAGACCGTGCTGCGGTGAGAACTGCACCTTGACGCTCCAAGAGTGCAGTACAAAAGTCTGAGATACCAACTGGGTATCTCAGACTTGGCCAATTGATCAGTTCATATTCCCCATCACTGGTTCTTGGCAGCCATGTGTTTTTGTGCAATCGAGGCGGTGCAGAGACAGATGTCATGCTCTCACCCCTCCCACACCTCCAATGGCCATCGTCTAGAAGCTTCGTAATTATGTACCCCAGACAGCGTTAACCCTTTGGACACACTCGCTTATGAATATACAGCGTATTATAACCTCCACAGGTCATAACCTCCACAGTTCATAACCTCCACAAATTCAACATACCCAAAGCGGTCGTAACCTCCACAGGTCATAACCTCCACAGCTCACAACCTCCACAACACCGAAGCGGTCATAACCTCCACAGGTCACAACCTCCACAACTACGAAGCGGTACAGTTCCCGGACCACCTTCACAACACTGAGGGGGGCAAAACCCCCCAACCCCAAAAAACCCAAAAATTTCAAAAGAAAAAAAACCCCCCAAAAAAAAAAAACCAAAAACCAAAAAAAAAAAAAAAAACAAAACAAAACCACAGATTCAAGAACCCCATAATTCCCTAGAAGCATCGCTTCAGCTAGCTATCGCTGGGTAGCAGGATTGTCTAGGTATTATCGCAACGAATATGAAATGAATGTCATGAGATTGAACGTTGACGTATAATAACCTAACCCAACTTAGCCTAACCTAGCCTAACCTAACCTAACATAATACCTGGACTGTGCTGCTACCTAGCGATAATCGCTACCTGAAGTGATGCTTCTAGGAAATTATGAAGTTCTTGAATCTATGGAGGTTGTGAGCTGTGGAGGTTATGACCGCTTCGGAGTTGTGGAGGTTGTGACCTGTGGAGGTTGCGACCGCTTCGGGTATGTTTAATTTGTGGAGGTTATGAACTGTGGAGGTTATGACCTGTGGAGGTTATGACCTGTGGAGGTTATGACATGTGGAGGTTATGATACGCCTCCGTGGAATGCTACTGCTTGGGTGCGCAAGTTGTTCCTTAAAATCTATCCTACAGGCTGCATATGCAAAATGCTCCTTCCCGTACTGCAGTGTAGTTAGGAGCGACAACAGGGGCTTGTTTTCTGTTGTCACTGACTGATGGGATTTCGGCAATGAACAATATAAATTTTCCTTTTGATACCTCATTTTAGGGAACATTTTATGGTCTAAGCCATTTATCTTCGGCTCGGCTATGTATTTTTCAAAAAAGGAAGGACGGATTCAAATGCATCGAAAATGGGTGTGCTTCGCGATCTTTTATGCTTCGTTTGAATAACATTTTAATATCGCAGAGGAACCATAAAATTGGCGTTCGTATGCACATATTACTCCTGATAAATGGATAAATGTTTCTAAATAGACAGAAGCGGATATAGGCACGATGTAATAGTATACTGATATGTATATATCTGCCAGGAAAACGTTTTTTGTCTAATAGCGTAGTCAGGTACGAAAACTTAGGGAATTAGTCGGTAAAAATATATCAGTGCCTGGATTCACAGCATTCACATACTTTCCAGTGTATATACTTTTTACATCGCACAAACTATGCAGTCCCTGGAACCAGCACGGATCATAATTACACAATAGAAATTCCGGTTCGTAAAATACATCTCCGACATATACCTACAACAAATCGAGCGGATACAAACGTCAAACTTGACAACAGCCAAAATGCTGACAGACACCGCTCCCACCCTGACAAACCATCCTGATCCAACAAAATGCCCACAGACCCCACGCCCACCTTGACAGATCCCGCCCCTACCATGGCAGACCCCCCCACCCATCCTGACAGGCCACGCCCCACACCGTGACAGACACCGCCCTACGATCTGACAGACCCCCCCCCCCACCCTGACAGACCCCGCTTCACACCCTAACCTAACCCCCCCCCCCCCGGCCGCCCACCCTGACAGACCCCGCCCCCACCCTCACCCCACAACATGCTCACAAACCCGCCCCCACCCTGACATACTCCGCTACACACCCTGACAGATCCCGCCCCCACCTTGACAGATAACACCCCCACTCTGACAGACTCTACCCCGACCCTGGCAGACCTTGTCCCCACCCTGACAGACCCCGCCCCGCACTTTGACCTCAGATCCCTCATACCACCTCATATCCTGGCCCCCAAAAAGAATCTTATCTGGAACTGCCATTCGTCATAAAATATAGTTCCAATTCCAAATGGAGTTGTGCGACACTTCACTGATTGAAAACGCTGCATTAATACACAACTTTCTTGATATATGCTATTTTCAACTCATTCAAACGTTGACACCCTGGAAACGTCACTGACTATCTAAAACATTATGCAACGAGGCATGGATATCTAGGATTTAAATCAATAGCCCCTGTCATGACACGTCTTGCCGTACAACATAATGCTGTATATGTTAATGCGTGCCGTAACTGACGGAAACGGTATCAAATGAGACATGTCCTGTCTCAATCAATCTATTCCTGGAGTCGCCTCTGGTGCGACAAGGACATCATACTTTTGACAGGATTACGAGTATTATAAGAAGAAGAACGCAGGACAAATAAGGAGTGGGTAGAATCCCCCAGTCCCCATTGTGGGTTCCTAGTTAACACTATTTACCTAGTTAACATTAACTCGCATTCGTCTGATTTGCTGCTACGGTAACGTACTTGGTAGAACAATAGCATTTAACATCCTCTGTTAACATTGACATCCTCTGTCTTGATGATACACGGGTCGAGTTGCCATACAATTAATATTTGGGTGGCAGATATATGCGCCACATTGGTGAGATTTGATATCCCTATCAGTAAAAATAGATCTCATAAAGTGCGTGACGTTGCACCAGCACCTATCTGTTATCCTGGCAAGCAATGCAGCAATACAGAATAAACGCAAAGATCAACACTGCACGATTTTCAGCAGCCTAACTCTTTGTGGTGACGTTTGGCAGCATCAATATGCACGACTAAGTGCATACTTGCATACATGGGTGTCTATGCGAATGCCAATACTTGCATGTACTATGCATAAAGAATGGCATGTAATATATATATATATGCACACACACACACACGAATGTGGCTCAGTGTATTGCCTTTTGTCATACTTGTATCAATAGGCAGGTATCTGCCTCTCACGAATGTGGCTCAGTGTATTGCTTCTTTCACCCTTGTATTGATAGGCAGGTATCTGCCTCTCACGAATGTGGCTCAGTGTATCGCCTTTCATCACACTTGTATTGATAAGCAGGTATCTGCCTCTCACGAATGTGGCTCTATGTATTGCCTTTTGTCTCATTTGCATCGATAGGCAGGCATCTGCCTCTCCCGAATGTGGCTCTGTGTATTACCTTTGGTCACACTTGTATCAATAAGCAGGCATCTGCCTCTCACGAATGTGGCTCAGTGTATTGCCTTTTGTCACACTTGTATCAATAGGCATGTGTCTGCCTCTCACGAATGTGACTCAGTGTATTTCCTTTTGTCCCACTTGTATCAATAGGCAGGTGTCTGCCTCTCACGAATGTGGCTCAGTGTATTGCCTTTTGTCTCACTTGTATCGATAGGCAGGTATCACGAATGTGGCTCGGTGTATTGCCTTTTGTCACACTTGTATTGATAGGCAGGTATCTGCCTCTCACGAATGTGGCTCAGTGTATTGCCTTTTGTCACACTTGTATCGATAGGCAGGTATCACGAATGTGGCTCGGTGTATTGCCTTTACACTGCGATACACTGAGACGAATGTGTCTCAGTGTATTGCCTTTTGTCACACTTGTATCAATAGGTAGGTATCTGCCTCTCACGAATGTGGCTCAGTGTATTGCCTTTTTGTCACATAGGCAGGTATCTGCCTCTGGTGAATGTGGCTCGGTGTATTGCCTTTTGTCACACTTGTATCAATAGGCAGGTATCTGCCTCTCACGAATGTGGCTCAGTGGACACGGCGTCTGGCCTGTGAGTCCCTAACCTAGCAAGGGACCAACGAGGAGCACTCCCACGTGGTGGGAGGATCAGGTTCGCATTCCCACTACGTCTAATGGACAAGTTTCACGTAATGAGTATTTTGTTCCAAAAAAACGTATGTAATATTTCGTATACAAAACTGAAGTATTTTGCTCATAGAAGGTGCATTTCCTACCTAATTAAATGATTTCAGTTCAGTGTTGTCTTCGATTAAAAAACCTACTCGTAGTGATGACGTCAGATATGTCGAGCCTCGAAGCGCCCAAGCCAGAGACGCGCAGTGAAGTCTAGATCGGGTATTTATACGCCAAGTTTTCAACCGAATCACGTCATGGAGAACAAATTGAGTGCTTGTGGCATTAAACTGAACGATTTTCAAGAAAATATGAAGCTCAAAAGGGTAGATGACCTATTATGTTGGTAATGCAACAGCTAACCTTTATCTTTCAAATCTAGGGCATTGTGGTGTCGTGTGAACAAACAGCAAAAGCTTGTACAATGTTTTTGAGTAAAATGTGTGAAATAATGGTAACTTAATATGTGCCTTAGCTGGACACCATGGCTTCCCCTCCAGTGAAAGAGAAGCTGTTTATACATTCAAATTTCTTTTATATTTTTATTTAACAGTGGGATAACTGACATTCCATGGTAATGGTACATTGTAAGCTGTACCCAAATGTTGTAATAACTTGATAATTGATTGATGAATCATGACAAGTTTAGTTTTCTAATTACTTTTTATAAATGATCTACCATGGTCGATGCTCCCTAAAACCCAAATCTCGACACGTTTAGTTGATTTATTGAGCATTAATTTATCATTACATGATAGTTGAAATACCTACATGAGGAAATAGGGGAAGGGGGCATCTGAACATGTTTCATTTCCCCAACACCTTCATTCCCGACGTCTCTCATATCTTCCCCTACATGGGGATGTGTGTGAAATGTGTGCATACATTGATATTTTGGCAGATGTCAAGAGCTCTAATCAGCATTGTGATGGAAACGATTAAGTATGATGCCTCATACAAATGCTGCCATGTTTTGCTGATGTCAATGGAGATATTACGAGAAGGGACTGTTATCAAATAACAAAGTAAAAGGGTGCATTGGCCATAACATATGGTTTTTAGATGAGGTACATGTTTTCAGGTTGATTCTGTAGGTGCATGGAATGACAGGCATGTTGTGGAATTTTAATGGGCTTTCTTGCAAGATGTCAATTGTGCTGGTGTAGCAGTCAATGTAATCAATTATCAATAGGTGTAGGAAGACATGATGCTCTCCACAGGTGTAGGCTTGTGTGATCAATCATACGCGGGTGTAGAGCCAGACTGCAAAGTATGGCAAACTGCTTGACGAGGCACACCAGCCTCATACAAATCCACACCCAAATGCACCAGGTCAAAGATTGGCATCGGGGAGATGAAATACATGCACATAATGGAATATAACTTGAGGTAAGACAATCAAGAGGCTTTAGGCAAGTGCCTTTTCTACATCACCACATTTTCCATGTTCAATCAATAAAATATGTACATGCAACATGATTAAAGCACAACCAACCTCCCTCATTTCCTACCCCAGTATTTTGAATGAATGGGACACACCTTAGCTAGGCAGCTGGGTTTTTGTGCATGAAACAGGTTTGACAGCTCCCAATTAAAACAAATGTGGTGCTCTCTGTTTATCTTTGACCATCTCGGCACGCAGCATCGCTCCACAGCTTCCTCATCTTGTCTGAACTCGGAAGGCAGATGAATATCGTGTCTGGCTTACTGAAAGTTGTATTTTTACACCTTGGCACAAAGCAAGTATAATAGCGGCGTTTTCTGCGATCCATTGTCACCTGACTGTCGGATGCCATTTAAGCTAAAACAGTCACAATTAATCCAAACTCGGCAGCGTACAATACGCAAAATCGAATGCCCGGCAGTCGACCTTCGCTACCCTCGACATACGTGACGTCACAGATATTTTGACCAATCACAAAGGGAGGCATTCTGAAGTGATTTTTTGAATTATTTAAGTGCTGTAATGACTTTAAGAAAAAGCAATGAATGCCACCATCGTCTTTAGAATTAAAAATCACTCGTGAAACTTGAAAAAAATACGGTTTGTCCCGACATGAAACATGTCCATTGTTCTCCTCTTATAATCTGTCATGTGCACAGGGTGTACTGCGGCTCATATTTAGTCATAGCCTCAAAGTCTCATAATCACGAGAAAAAACGCTATCCCTGAACATTTTGTTTAGCTTTTCACATGTTTGATGGGTGCGATGAGATGTATGCCAGATATCGGTCACTTGGTCACCCGATCACAATACGGCTTGGCCACCTTGATCCTCCTTTGTTGGTGACGTGGGCTGGCATGTCTGTTCCAGATATCTCCCGCATCCCAATCGGTGCCGTGAGCTTCTGCGCCGAAACTTCCGTGACTACAGCGTCAGCAGACAGTCTGCACGGGCTCAGACGGGCCATAGCAGGCATGGAGCACGGAGACCGTTGTATGTTCCCCTGTCACACCGTCGTTGCTGCTCTGCGTGGCGCCGGGACGGCCGTTGCCACAATGGTCTGCGACAGTGTGCAGCTGGCTTGATGCAGGCTTGTCGGTGCCAGCGCCCGCCACCCGCGGACCAGGCCAGCACCAGGTCCGGTGACAGCCAGAGCAAGTCGGCGCCGCTACTTGGTGGCGCAGCACCAGAACTGGCCAACTGGCCAGCACCAGAACTGGCCAGCGTCAGAACCAGTTCACAGCGCCAACCATGGCCGGCGCTGATCGGCAGGTCAATTCGTGTCATCAGACAGCTGCCTGTGGAACAGCAGCAGGTTGCCTGCAGCGGTCTGCAGTGGAGCTGCCGCTGGCAAACAGCTGCGGTGATGACTGCAGTGCATCACATTTCAGTGTACTTTCGTGGACGGGGCATATCGCAAGCCCGCCATATCATGCGTAAGGGATGATCTCTTCCATCCAATGATCGCCGAATATGTGCACCACTACCTGGCAGCGTCCATTTAGAGGTAAGAATGAATACGCAGAGGTACAGTTTCACAACAATTTATTAATGTATTTGTTTATTAATGTGCACATATTCTATATATATATATATATATATATATATATATATATATATATATATATTTATTTATTTATTTATTTATTTATATATATATATATGTATATATATATATATATATATATATATATATATATATATATATATCAATGAGTACACCATAGTGGAGTGCTGAGGCAGAGGCAGAGGAAACAGATTCCAAGAAGTGTTCACTGACAAAACCAATGAATATGTCTGAGAATACAGTAAGTACATGTACAAAAGTGATATTAATACCTTGATGATCTTGAGGAGAGAAGGAGGGGCATTCTTTTAGTAGGGTACGTCATTTAACAGAAAGCATATGCAGCTTTATGTGGCTCGAAAGGCCTGCGACATAGTGCTGATGAGCCTGCGTATGCTCAATGACCGTACAACGTCTGATTGTGAGATGGTACTGCCCTCTCATCAAAACGTCGTCTTTCTACTAGCCCTCTACACTTGAGGGAATTGAGAGGACCCTCGGTATCCGTCCACTTATCGCTACTCTAAATTAACTCGTTGAGTAGATGACATACAGGGATGTAGCCAAGCAGAGGGTACGAACTGCCCGGCCCCTGCCAGTACATAATTGTCTTCGGGATCGCCATGGTGAATATAAAAAGGCCGACAGCGCTTTTTTTGTGGTCGCCGAGGCTGTTGTCGGGACCCTAAAACAATCTACGAGCCCTTGTGAACGCCTACGGGCCCTTACGAACCTCTACGGGCCCTCATGAACGTCTACCGGCCCCTGGGAACGTCTACGGGCCCTTACGAATATTTGCAGACCTTTCGAAAGTTCACGGACCTATTGAGCGTGTTCGAATCATTACGAACGTGTATGGGCCCTTACGAATGTCTTCGGGCCCTTACGAACGTTAAAAGGGAGCACCATCTTTCTGAGATGGCTCTGCAGACCGCACGCCGAGGTCATAACTTAGTTTTTTTTTCGTGGGGAAGTGTGGAGCCAATGCTCCCTTAATGAATGCTGGATCGTCGTTCTTTCCAATGCAGTTTTGGTATTCTGCATCCAGATGCATGCTTCGGCGATCTGTATTTCTTGTTCACAATAGTGCCATGCTCACCTACAATTTGAGGAGGGAGGGGATTCGATGATCTTGGCTCTCAATGAGGAAAACCGACTCGTCTCGAAATAAAGTTGCCGAAATGCGGAAAACTTAAAATGTGTGGGGGTAGCACGGGCTCCTTTCACAAAATCCACCCCTCATGTTCCCTGTACGCGGACCCTTATGAACTTTTACGGATCCTCACAAACGTCTACGGGCCCTTACGAACGTCTCCAGAACCTTACAGACATCTGGTGATCCTTACGAACGCCTTCGGGCCCTTATGGACGTTTACGACCGTCTACGGACGTCTACGATCCTTTCGAGCATCTACGGTTCTTTACGAACGTCTACGGGCCTTCACGAACGTACATGGACCATTGCGAAAATCTACAGATCTTTACGAAAGCTTACGGGCGCTTACGAGCGTGTTCGGACCTTTACGAACGTTTACGGGGCTCTTACGAAAGTCAACAGGCCTTTACGACGTTAAAAGGAGTAGCGTCGTTCTGAGATGGCTCTCCAGACCTCACACCGGGGTCATAATTTAGTGATGACTTATTTTCGTGGAGAAGTATGAAACCACTTACCCATTATCGAAAACTGAATCGAAGTCCTTTCCAATGAAGCATTGGCATCCTCCATCCAGATTCATGTCTAAGCGGTTTGCATTTCTTTTTCATAACAGTGCCATGTTCACCTACAACTTGAATAAAGAGGCGAACCGACGATCCAGGTCCACAATGATGAATACCCCGGGCCCTTTCCGCAAAATTCGCCCCTGCCAGGCCTTGTACACGGGGCATTATGAACATCCACGGGCTCTCACGGACGTCTTCGGGCCCTTGACGTCTCAGAGCCCTTACGAACGTCTAATGAGCCAATATGAGGGAGGGGTCAGACGGCCCTGGCCCTCAATGAGGGCTAAAAACTTTACTTTTCGCAGCAAAAAATCGGGCCATTTTCAAAATAAAATTGCTGATATCCGGGAACTTTTACTTAAGGATCGCCTTCGAAAAATCCACCATTGGATAATTCCTCACCACGTTCCTGGTAGTATGTACAATGAACGACACAATCTCAAAATATCATTGAGTTGCTTCTGAAATTATTTGAGAAACACCAGAGATGCAAAATGAGCATGGTGTGCACCAGAGACCATTTGGCGGGAAGAGGTTCACTGACATGTCCCCAACTGTTTATTTTGTCAGTGTTCTTGGCAATTTCAGTGTTGTTTGTCGGCGCAGCCACTTAATCTCAGAACATCGCCACCATCCCCCCCCCACACATGGTGGCCGTCCGCCCCCACATGGTAGCCGTCCGCCCCCACACGGTGGTCGTCCGCCCCCACACGGTGGCCGTCCGCCCCCACACGGTGGCCGTCCGCCCCACACGGTGGCCGTCCGCCCCCACACGGTGGCCGTCCGCCCCCACACGGTGGCCGTCCGCCCCCACACGGTGGTCGTCCGCCCCACACGGTGGTCGTCCGCCCCCACACGGTGGTCGTCCGCCCCCACACGGTGGTTGTCCGCCCCACATGGTGGTCGTCCGCCCCCACATGGTGGTCGTCCGCCCCCACACGGTGGTCGTCCGCCCCACATGGTAGCCGTCCGCCCCCACACGGTGGCCGTCCGCCCCCACACGGTGGTCGTCCGCCCCACATGGTGGCCGTCCGCCCCCACACGGTGGTCGTCCGCCCCACATGGTGGTCGTCCGCCCCACATGGTGGTCGTCCGCCCCCACACGGTGGTCGTCCGCCCCCACACGGTGGTCGTCCGCCCCACACGGTGGTCGTCCGCCCCACATGGTGGTCGTCCGCCCCCACACGGTAGCCGTCCGCCCCCACACGGTGGTCGTCCGCCCCCACACGGTGGTCGTCCGCCCCACATGGTGGTCGTCCGCCCCACACGGTGGTCGTCCGCCCCCACACGGTGGTCGTCCGCCCCCACACGGTGGTCGTCCGCCCCCACACGGTGGTCGTCCGCCCCACACGGTGGTCGTCCGCCCCACATGGTGGTCGTCCGCCCCCACACGGTAGCCGTCCGCCCCCACACGGTGGTCGTCCGCCCCACACGGTGGTCGTCCGCCCCACATGGTGGTCGTCCGCCCCCACACGGTAGCCGTCCGCCCCCACACGGTGGTCGTCCGCCCCACATGGTGGTCGTCCGCCCCACATGGTGGTCGTCCGCCCCCACACGGTAGCCGTCCGCCCCCACACGGTGGTCGTCCGCCCCCACACGGTGGTCGTCCGCCCCACATGGTGGTCGTCCGCCCCACACGGTGGTCGTCCGCCCCACATGGTGGTCGTCCGCCCCCACACGGTGGCCGTCCGCCCCCACACGGTAGCCGTCCGCCCCCACACGGTGGTCGTCCGCCCCACATGGTGGCCGTCCGCCCCCACACGGTGGCCGTTCGCCCCCACACGGTAGCCGCGGTCCGGCCTACTCACCGGTGGCGTGGAGGCCGAGCACGAGCCGGCCGATCGGCTGCTGTCCGGCGCCGTGCGAGACTGACGTCACGGACGTGCGACCGTCCCACACGGACAGCACCAGACTGACGTGCGTCAGCTCTGCCGCCGCCACGCAGAAGCTGCCGACACGAGCCGGCCGTCAGCAGTCACCGGCGGGGTCACGTGGTGAGTGTGACCGTCAGCTGTCACCGGCGGGGTCACGTGGTGAGTGTGACCGTCAGCTGTCACTGGCGGGGCGGGGTCACGTGGTGAGTGTGACCGTCAGCTGTCACTGGCGGGGTAGGCGGGGTCACGTGGTGAGTGTGACCGTCAGCTGTCACTGGCGGGGTAGGCGGGGTCACGTGGTGAGTGTGACTGTCAGCTGTCACTGGCGGGGTAGGTGGGGTCACGTGGCGAGTGTGTGTTTCGGACTGCTGCCACGCAAGTACGAAGCAATGAACACCAAACTTACCAGGAGCAAGGATCAGCTTACCTTTAAGTCTAATGGCTACAGTGAGAATGTGATACCGGGAAGAACCATGCGAGTTTAAAAATCCACGAACGACAAGGAAATGCACATTCTGTGCCATGAATGTGAGCAGAAGTGGCAGCCAGCCAATGAGAAAATGCCTAGCTTCGTTTGGCGATGGAGGATCCTAACTGGACCTACCTAGACCGTCCCAATCTACTCCACTAATGGAGTGACGCCAGGCAAGATATATGAGGTAGATTTGGACCCATTTGTACTGCACTTCGGAAAATTCAGCAGCCCCAAGCCCATCAGATTTTTTCTAATTTTGAGTGCAATGTGACCCGAACTGATTACCATCTAGAGCTGAATGACAACTGAGTGTCCAGAGGCTACTTCACTCTCACAGCTTAACCTACAAAACCTAGTATGCGTTGTTCATATCTGAGCCGAAAGCAAGAGACAAAAGAAAGCCATTGCAATTTTGCATTGGACTGCTCTGATATTATATTGGCAGATTGCATTTGTCGTACAAGAGCACCATGTGACATAGGTGGCTGCGGAAGCGAGGTCACTCGTTGCTACACCGTGCACATTGCGATTCCGTGGACATTGCGATACCATGGAAATTGCGACACCGTGGACATTGAACAGACGAACCGGTGTGCTGTTTTTTTTTTTCGGATAAGGGATGGTCAGATGCACACGACATTTGGAGGTGAACCCCGGACATGCCATCTGATAAGATACTCCGCGGGTCGAGTGGGTGGGCTCCTTAAGCCGGCCGGCCGGCCAACAATCAGTGCACGAGCCTCATCTGACCTGGTCGCAGATACACCCACAGCACAGTACCAACATATCAGTTCGGCTCCCATCAATATCATAAGCATCGTGCTCAAAACTGACAAGGAGGAAACAGTATACAGCCCGTGGCGATATAAAATATAAAGACATATGCGTCAGACAAACGTAAGACAAACGACACTCATGCAATACGTAGGGTGTGGGGAAGCTGAATCCTCAAATTCCAGTCCAAGAACATCCCCTAATGTTCTGGACCATCTGCTAACGAACTGTCCCAAAGGTTTCCATGATCCGAAGAAGTATCAGCAAACAACATTTTTGTTCCTTTTTCAAGACATGGCATGATTAATAACTTTGTTGACGTTTTTTACGCGATCGATTGTATGGCAAAGCTATGATGACAGAATGGGCTCGGGAGCTCCACGTTTAAAGCTTAACCAATATTCGGGCGTGCTATGTTTCATACGTGGAATCCCCCATCAGACTTTTAGGGTATTAACCCGTAGACTTCCCATTACGTACTCATAGGAATTGAATAGTCTTACTCAGTCAGCATGTTGATTTCAATATCAAATTTGCACACCTGAAAACATGAAGACTGGATCTGGCTGATTGTTTTCGGCACGTGTCCTACTTTAGAAGGATTGCCTGAGGTATTTTACAATTATATACCATTTCAAGGAGTTTTTTATAAGATTTTTTTTATTTTTTTTTCTTCCCTCATCTCTTCATTCCATTACCATTTCATCAACGACGTTGAAAGATAACTCCATGACTTTTCCCACATATTACTAGGACACATTGCGGTATTACACACGATAACCAATATTCACCCGTGCCCGGAATTTTGCCGCCTTCCTCAGTACAGGGGTGGGCTGAGATCTCCCCTAGTGCTTCCAACGACGAGCGCCAGTAACATGACGGACAACTCAACGTCTTGCATGGGACGTGATATTGCGAGTCATATCCGATGTTGATGCTTGGGATTGATAGTTGACCTCCCAAGTTGGCCTAAATGCCATGTTCTTTTCCTTTTTTAGATCGACAATATTCACCTTTAATCTTCAAATGTGCCACGGCAATACCAAATGCAAGCTCGAAATGTTCTTCATAGCGTTTGTCAGTATTTTGGAATAGTAACAAATTTTGATTTATTACATGCCAACACATAGAAACAAGATCAGCTCAGGCCCAACTATTTTGTTCAATTTGAAATCTCAAAAGTAGCGCCCCAAAACACTATTGTCCTGCATTCAGGGTTAAAATGAACGCACAATTATGATATAACATGCAAATTAGTGCTAGAGTGACTAACGAGCCGAAAAGGTCACTTGAGACCAAGTTGGGCCAACGACCACAAACAACAATGGAAGTGTCAATGGCCTATTGACTAGCTGAGTTATCCAAGGCCACAGACAAAATGAACCATTTGGGCACAATACATGAGGGTTATTGCCCGATAATTTACGATTTTGGTGAACTGCGGCCTGGTCAATTCCTTCTGATGACAGTCGAGGCCCGTGCCCTGACATGGCTTCGTCAATTTTTTCATGGCATACGGTTGGAAAAGGATGGCTTAGCAACCATGCCAAGGGGTGGCACGCTACCGCCCTTGGCACCCTTTAAAAACGCTATGTTGTTTTTATTCATTGCCGTTAAAATAACCTTCGGATGCTAACCATCAATCACCTCCTGTACATAAGACGTTTAGATGCAGTTTGACCATATATAAGCGTATGTAATGTATTTCATATAATTTAACTACTTTAAGTTATTTGCCATAACATCTCTTTTGTTCTTCTCCCTTTTATCTTACCGTACTAAGAGTAAGAATATAAAGTAAACAGGTCTGAAACAATAATTCTGCCATTTTATCTTGAATCATCTTCGATCCCAAAATCTTGTTTGATAAAACAAAACGAGAACAAATAAGACTTTGGTTTCCTATATCACAAAGTGGTGCCAACCAAGTCTAATTCCATTACCTCATTTTCAATTGAATGATTGTGGTGGCAGAACATTGGTGCTGCATTCTTATTATTTTCCATGTTATTTATCCGTTAAAAAGTGGAAGTGGCAATCTATTCCCCCCCTTTTCAATTGTGTGCATTACCTCAGCAGATATTCTGCTCATAGTCTACCTTATTCTTTCGTTGAATACCGGATCCGTCGTCATTTTGTGGCAAGACGTCCTTTTCGTCTTGACATGACGTTCTCGCAGAACCAGAGAAACTCTTAAGCATGGATCTGCAAACAAGTACGTCCAATATTATTGGCAACACTTGAATACAAGAAAAAAACATTTGCTAGAATATGTAGCAAGCATACACACACCATGGTCGCTTCCAGGAGCCAAGAACATATTACATGTGTAATGGACGTTAACTTCATGTTGCCACACCTGCAAAATTACATGCCAAGTTAGAAAAGAAGGGAAATTTCAACTTCACCACTCACGATTTTAGCATTTGAAGGAGCTGTAGGCCACTATGCCTTCATTTTGAAACCTGGGTGCCAGTAGACCGCTTTGTTTATCGCGCACATACGCACACACATCCACATATATACACACACACTACACACCAAACGGCTACGACGTGTCTAGTCATCCGCTTTCGGCCGGTGCGGAACCTCAACAGGGTTGAAGTAACTGCTTGCTGCTAACCTTCGTCCAAGAAGCTAAGCATTCTAAAGGTATAGCAAGCAAGATGTAACTAAAGTCTGTTTACGATTTCATAAGGTTCCGACGCCTCGAACGGACAATATTGTGCTGTGGTTGGTGGATCACCACAGGCTAAGTCAGCCGGAAATCGACATTTTAAACAGTGACCACCTTGGATTTTAATGACACTTGACCAGATTGGCGGCCACTATGAAGCATGACAAATCCCAAACTTTTAGGTCCGAGTGACCTCCAGGGCCAAAAGTCTGTTTACGATTTCATATGGTTTCGATGCCTGGAACCGACAATATTGCGCTGTGATTCGTGGGTCATCACAGGTCACGTCGGCCAAAAATCGACATTTTTGGAAGTGACCCCCTTGGATTTTAACGACATTTGACAAGATTGTAGGCCACTATGAACCATGCATAATTCCAAACTTTTAGATCGGAGTGACCCATAGGGCCAAAGTTATAGGTCAGTAAAGTCTGCCATTTCATTGACCTATACCTCTGTGTCTGGATGTCGCCCGGGGATATAATCTTGTGTGTATTGACACTTTGTAGTGAGATTGCATGCGAGGTGGCACTGGCACTGGCCCCACGCGGTGGCACTGGCCACCGCGTGGGGGATGTCGGCAGGTGAGTCAGCCAGTACGGCGACCTCGTGACCGGGACGGGCCGGCCGGATACGTGACGTGGTGGGGCGTGTGCGGGATGGGCCAATCAGCGATCGGGGGTGTCGGAAACGCGGGAACGGTTCGAGTTGAGCTGGGAGGGTGTGGGCTGTGCCGGGGCAGTCTGGTTACCGCCGAGCGCTGCGCAATACACGCTCCTGGCATCAAAGTTTTCTTTTCGTGAACTACACACTTCATAGTGACCTATGCATTCAACTAATTTCATCATAATCCGAGCGGGTCGGTATATAAATTGTCGATTTTTGCGAACTTGACCCGTAATGACCCACCGCCCAGAACACACCATGGTTGGTTCTAGGCACCAATACCATGTTACATGTGTAATGGACATTAACTGCATGTTGTGACACATGCAAAATTACATGCCAAGTAAGAAAAGAAAGGGGAATTTTGAACTTGACCAATCAAGATTTTGACATTTGAGGGAGCTGTAGGCAATTATGACTTTACTTTGCAACCTGGGTGACAGTAGACCACTTCGTTTATCACGTACACACACACACGCACACACACACACACACACACACACACACACACACAACGGGTACAAAGTGTCTGGCCATCCGCCTTCTGACGGTGCGAAGCCTCAGCAGGGTTGAAATAATTGCCTGCTCCTAACCTTCGTCCAAGACGATAAGCATCCCTAAAGATATAGCAGGCAACATGTAGTTGAAGTCTGTTCACGATTTCTTATGGTTCCGACGCCTCGAACCGACAATATTGTGCTGTGGTTTGTGGGTCATCACAGGTCAAGTTGACAGAAAATCGACATTTTTGAAAGTGACCTCCTTGGATTCTGACGACACTTGACCAGATTGTAGACCACTATGACACATGAATAATCCCATACTTTTAGATCCGAGTGACTTCCCGGGCCAGTAAAAAGGGCAAGTTATAGGGTTTCCCGGGCAAGTTATAGGTCAGTAAAATGTGCCATTTAATTCACCTATAACTCCGCGCCCGGATGTCACACGGGGCTATAATTTTGTGTGTATCGACACTTCATAGTGACCCATTCATTCACCTAATTTCACCATAATCCGAGCGGGTCAGTTTCAAAATTGTCGATTTTTGCGCACTTGACCAGAAATGACCCACCACTCAGAACACAACATGGTCGGTTTCAGGCGCCAAGACCATGTTACATGTGCAACGGACATTAACTGCATGTTGCGACACCTGCAAAATTACATGCCAAGTAAGAAAAGAAGGGACAACTTTGAACTTGATCACTCAAAGTTTTGCCATTTCAAGGAGGTGTATGCTACTATGACTTCACTTTGATACCTGGGTGCCAGTGGACCGTTTTGTTTGTCACGCACATACACACATGCACACACACACACACACACACACACACACACACACACACAGACACCACACAACGGCTATGTTCTGTCTGGCCATACGCTCTCGGCCGGTGCGGAACTGCCAAAGGGGTGAAATAACTGCCTGCTGCTAGCCTTCGTCCAAGAAGTTAAGCATCCTACAGGTATAGCAGGCAACATGTAGTTGAAATATGATCACGATTTCATATGGTTCCGACACCTCGAACCGACAATATTGCGCTGTAGTTGGTGGGTTATCACAGGTTAAGTCGGCCGAAAATCAACATTTTTTTAAGTGACCAACTTGGATGTTGACGACACTAGACCAGATTGTAGGTCACTATGAAACATGAATAATCCGAATCTTTTAGATCCAGGGCTAAAGTAATGGGTTAATATAGTTTGCCATTTCATTGACCTATAATTCTGAGCTTGAATGTCGCCGAGGGCTAAAATTATGTGTGCATTGACACTTCATAGTGACCTATTCATTCACCTAATTGCATCATAATCCGAGCGGGTCGGTTTCAAACTTGTCGATGTTGTTGCGCACTTTACCAGAAATGACCTACCACTCAGAACACGCCATGGTCGGCTTCAGGCGCCAAGACCATATTACAGGTGTAATTGACATTAACTGCATGTTACCACACCTGCACAATTATATGCCGAGTAGGAAAATAAGGGGAAATTTGAACTTGACCACTCCAGATCTAAACATTTCAAGGAGCTGTGAGCCACTATGACTTCACTTTGAAACCTGGGTGCCAGTAGACCACTTTGTTTATCACGCACATACATCCACACACGCACACACACACGCACACACACACACACACACACAAACACACACACACACACACGCACACACAACACCGCACCAACACGTACAGAGATATACGATCGCTACGTTCAATTGCTCGCGCGCTGCGCCAGAAATGACGCCACGGCTGCGGCTCCGGTTCTCTCCGTCCTGCTTCGCCCGCCCCGCCCCTGTCCTGTGCGTGTGTGTGTATGTGGACATTTGTTTGCAAACTTCGCGAAATCGTCAACCAGCTGACCGCATACCCACCGCACGGATGCTGGACTGTCATCGTTGTGATCCCACCGTTTCCTGTCTGCGAGAGTTTTGTGACACCAAACTCTGACTTTCGAGAGTTTGGTGGCGCAGCGGGGCCGCCGAGCCCGTGGCTGTGTACCGACATCCCGTGAGTGTCGTGAGTGTCGTGAGTGTCGTGAGTGACGAGATCCCCGCATCACGTTACCTCACCCGCGTCTTTGTTCTCATCATGCGAGGCCTAGGTAGAACGGTTCGTCGTTGTAACCTGTTGCGTCTACTCTCGGTGTTTTCCGTCGTCGCTGCCCTGGTGCTCGTCGGCTCGGGCGCTTGTCGCCCGCCTCGGCCAGCCTTGGTCCGCGTGACCTTTCGCGCCAGGGCCGGCCGAAGGAAATCCCACACTGGATCAAGGTTCAAGCCGGGGATCTCACACACTCGCAGCACAAGCATCAACTTACTGCGCCACATAAGTGCTGCCTCTGCGCAATATTAATGCACACCTAATCTTACCGTTTTTCGGGCGAACCTCAGGGTTGGAGTAATATGTCAATGAGATGCTACGATGCGTAGCATTTCATTCTAGTGCTACATCCAGTGCTAGTGCTACATCCATCCACCAATCTAGTGCTACATCACACGCAGGCGCGCACCCAGGATTTTTCCATGGGGGGGGCCCGGACCGAAAAGGGCACTTGGCCGGCTCCAAAGGGCACTTGACCGGCTCCAAAAGGGCACTTAGCGGCCCGGGGCACACTGGAAGGTTTGTTGACCGGGGGAGGGGCAAGCAATTTGTTTTAAAATTGCTAGAAAAAATGATTTTGGGCCGGAATGTCCCAAATTTAGCCCGAAAATCACCTGCTTTATGATAACGCAGGTAATTTTGGGCTAAATTTGGGACATTCCGGCCAAGAGGGCACTTTTCGGTCAAAAGGGCACTTTTGGCCAAAAGGGCACTTTGGTCTCATGGGGGGGCCCGGGCCCCTGGGCCCCCCTCCGGTGCGCCACTGATCACACGTGATAGACCTACACCACGTTGGTAGTGATCATTTACAATGCACAAGAATACGTGGCTTTCAATTCTGCTTGTCCAAAGCAGGTGACGTTAATTTGACCCACGACCTTTGAAGTTCACACAAAGACCATGGTCATGAAATGTGCTGCCAGGTAGACTTCTGACGTCCATCTTCTGCTTCCCTAAATACTAGTGACAGCCACAGCGACTGGCTGCCGCATTGACGGCTGCCGACGTCTCCACCGACCACGTCCAGCTTGGTGGTATGTAGGTCATCTCCACGTCACGTGGTCGACGATCATAGCCACGCCCCCGTCCCGCGGCGCGCTCTTCTGGCTGCCGACGTCTCCACCGACCACGTCCAGCTTGGTGGTATGTAGGTCATCTCCACGTCACGTGGTCGACGATCATAGCCACGCCCCCGTCCCGCGGCGCGCCTTCTGGCTGCCGACGTCTCCACCGACCACGTCCAGCTTGGTGGTATGTAGGTCATCTCCACGTCACGTGGTCGACGATCATCGCCACGCCCCCGTCCCGCGGCGCGCTCTTCCGCCCACCGTCACATGGCCTGTCGCATCTGTGTGCGATGTAGCCAGGCAGAGGGGGCGCGCCATCTGCTCCCGGTGAGAGGCTTTTCAGAGGCGTACAATATCCGTGTGGTGGCTCTGTAGAAGGCGACGTGTGCGTTCAGCCTTGGAAGCAGAAGCCAGGCGTTGACGTGCACGAGCGTTGGTTAGTGCCGGCCTGCGCCGCTTCAGGTGGCTGTTTCAGTGAAAAACTGGTAAGTTTGATCGGCGGGGAGGTGAGTCGGCAGCGGCAGGCACTTCTGGTGCAGGGGATCCGCACGGACGGAGTCGCAGCAGCGACATCCCACATAGGCATCTGGACAGGGATCGGGCGGGATGACTTGCATCTGGACAGGGGTCGGGCGGGATGACTTGCATCTGGACAGGGGTCGGGCGGGATGACTTGGATCTGGACAGGGGTCGGGCGGGATGACTTGCATCTTGACAGGGGTCGGGCGGGATGACTTGCATCTGGACAGGGGTCGGGCTGGATGACTTGCATCTGGACAGGGGTCGGGCGGGATGACTTGCATCTGGACAGGGGTCGGGCGGGATGACTTGGATCTGGACAGGGGTCGGGCGGGATGACTTGCATCTGGACAGGGGTCGGGCGGGATGACTTGGATCTGGACAGGGGTCGGGCGGGATGACTTGCATCTGGACAGGGGTCGGGCGGGATGACTTGCATCTGGACAGGTGTATGACGGGATGACTTGCATCTGGACAGGGGTCGGGCGGGATGACTTGCATCTGGACAGGGGTCGGGCGGGATGACTTGCATCTGGACAGGGGTCGGGCGGGATGACTTGCATCTGGACAGGGGTCCGGCGGGATGACTTGCATCTGGACAGGTGTATGACGGGATGACTTGCATCTGGACAGGGGTCGGACGGGATGACTTGGATCTGGACAGGGGTCGGACGGGATGGCTTAGATCTGGACAGGGGTCGGGCGGGATGACTTGCATCTGGACAGGGGTCGGCCGGGATGACTTGGATCTGGACAGGGGTCGGGCTGGATGTCTTACATCTGGACAGGGGTCGGCCGGGATGACTTGGATCTGGACAGGGGTCGGGCGGGATGACTTGCATCTTGACAGGGGTCGGGCGGGATGACTTGGATCTTGACAGGGGTCGGGCGGGATGACTTGGATCTGGACAGGGGTCGGGCGGGATGACTTGCATCTGGACAGGGGTCGGGCGGGATGACTTGCATCTGGACAGGGGTCGGGCGGGATGACTTGCATCTGGACAGGGGTCGGGCGGGATGACTTGCATCTGGACAGGGGTCGGGCGGGATGACTTGCATCTGGACAGGGGTCGGGCGGGATGACTTGGATCTGGACAGGGGTCGGGCGGGATGACTTGCATCTGGACAGGGGTCGGGCGGGATGACTTGCATCTTGACAGGGGTCGGGCGGGATGACTTGCATCTGGACGGGGGTCGGGCGGGATGACTTGGATCTGGACAAGGGTCGGGCGGGATGTCTTACATCTGGACAGGGGTCGGGCGGGATGTCTTAAATCTGGACAGGGGTCGGGCGGGATGACTTGCATCTTGACAGGGGTCGGGTGAGATGACTTGCATCTGGACAGGGGTCGGGCGGGATGACTTGCATCTTGACAGGGGTCAGGTGGGATGAGTTGCATCTGGACAGGGGTCGGCCGGGATGACTTGCATCTGGACAGGGGTCGGGCGGGATGACTTGGATCTTGACAGGGGTCGGGCGGGATGACTTGCATCTGGACAGGGGTCGGGCTGGATGACTTGCATCTTGACAGGGATCGGGCGGGATGACTTGCATCTGGACAGGGGTCGGCCGGGATGACTTGGATCTGGACAGGGGTCGGGCGGGATGTCTTACATCTTGACAGGGGTCGGGCGGGATGACTTGCATCTGGACAGGGGTCGGCCTGGATGACTTGCATCTGGACAGGGGTCGGCCGGGATGACTTGGATCTGAACAGGGGTCGGGCGGGATGACTTGCATCTGGACAGGGGTCGGGCGGGATGACTTGCATCTGGACAGGGGTCGGCCGGGGCGACTTGCATCTGGACAGGGGTCGGCCGGGGCGACTTACATCTGGACAGGGGTCGGGCGGGATGACTTGCATCTTGACAGGTGTCGGGCGGGGTGACTTGCATCTGGACAGGGGTCGGGCGGGATGACTTGCATCTTGACAGGGGTCGGGCGGGATGACTTGGATCTTGACAGGGGTCGGGCGGGATGACTTGGATCTGGACAGGGGTCGGGCGGGATGACTTGCATCTGGACAGGGGTCGGGCGGGATGACTTGCATCTTGACAGGGGTCGGGCGGGATGACTTGCATCTGGACGGGGGTCGGGCGGGATGACTTGGATCTGGACAGGGGTCGGGCGGGATGTCTTACATCTGGACAGGGGTCGGGCGGGATGTCTTACATCTGGGCAGGGGTCGGGCGGGATGACTTGCATCTGGACAGGGGTCGGGCGGGATGACTTGCATCTGGACAGGGGTCGGGCGGGATGACTTGCATCTGGACAGGGGTCGGGCGGGATGACTTACATCTGGACGGGGGTCGGGCGGGATGACTTGCATCTGGACAGGGGTCGGCCGGGGCGACTTGCATCTGGACAGGGGTCGGCCGGGGCGACTTACATCTGGACAGGGGTCGGCCGGGGCGACTTACATCTGGACAGGGGTCGGGCGGGATGAGTTGCGTCCGGCGCGCACACCCAGACGTCCCTGGCCTCTGAGCATTCCCAACCGACGCGACTTTGCCAGAAGTTCATCATCTGGAGCGGTGTACGGTTGCCACAGCTCTAGTAACCGAGAGCGAGCATAGGTGTCGCTAGTGTCGACCGAACCCTTCCGGCTGGCTGAGTCATGACTCAAACTCGCAGTAGCTGATTACCAGCTCAAGGTCACCGCCGAAGCCACAGGTTCTTCGGAGCTGTTTTAAGGGTGAATAACATCGGGTGGCGGCAAACATGTCGCGGGAACAACGTGAGTCTCAGCAGCGATGTCCAGGCAGATTGGCGTCACGACAACTGCACAGCAAAACGTCCACAAAATACAGTGTTCATTTCGAAGGCGACACCAGTCGTGAGAAAGTGTAGGAAGCTCGCTAAAAGTGTGTAGTTCAGGAGCAGCGGCTCTATGCGCGGCAAACCCAACGCATTCACACCTGAAGTTGGAAACCACCTTTGTAGGGGACCTGAGTACATTTCATGTTCGCCACAGATTTGGTGTCAGGGCATGTGTGTTGCTTAAGACTACCAGGATGACAGAACAACCCCACACAAATGCTCCCGTTGACTTTCAGTGCGAATGTAGCTTGGCAATTAGCTAAACCCGCCAGGTCATGTTAAAAAAACAGCCCCTCAGCTGCACAACATAGTGAAATACTGGTAATATCCTATAGAGGACTTCGTCAGAGCTCATCGTCATCATTTTGACTGGGGCGAACATGGTAACACACTTCTAGTTTCAGTCGTAATAATACCACACCATAACTTTTAAGCCAATGAAGTCATCCAAAGTTTACCCAGATCAACCAAGTCATAAATTACCTCCATTGATCTTTATACGGTCACTAATCACACGACATGATATGAAGACACCTGTCGCCTTGAAACATGACATTAATACCACCGCAGTTAAAGTCTAAAATCGCCTACATGGGCATCGTAAGCGTAACAGAATGCCTCGGAAATCAGCTCATGCGGTAGAAGAACCTCAACACCCGTATGTTAATGTCTATGCCCACCTGGAAACATGGTCCCTCCGCATGATAGTACGGATGGATGTGCTTCTGTAATTTTGTATTCAATTCAACATTGTTTTTGACAGAACATTACGCACACATGCCACCATCACACACCACGAAACGCGCCGCGGTAGGTCTGTGAGAAGAGGAACTGCCATGTTCAGAAAAGCAGTCCAGAGCAAGCATGCGCAAAAGCAGGACTATCCTCGTGACCGATTAGCTTCCGACTCACTACGCTTCCTTCATTCCCCAACTCTTGTCAAATTTATCTCCCGGACTGCTGCTGGGAAATTCGCTGACAAGCGAGCAGTTTTCCACTTTCGATGAGATAGAATGCGTCCAGTGTGCTCGCGCGTGGGATAGGACGCTGCCGGTCGGCACGAGAGGCTGGTGACGCTGCGGGGCCTAGCATCGGTCGAAGACGCTGAAAACAAAAACAACATTCTTCCTGGACGAGCTCGGCTTTTGCGTCATCCGTTGGTGTTATGGACAGTAAGAAAATAGAGACAAATATTACGCAAACAATGTGTCAGCAGGATCATGCTTCAGTTGCTACCCGGTCACACACGGGCACTTACTGCTATTATCCCGCGATGTTGACCTTCCTAATGCAACAGAGAAAAGCCCGCGTTACGAAACCTCAAGGAAATAATCGGAGCTCAGAATAGAACATGAAGCCAAGCTCGACATGCTCTAATTGCTGTAGAATTGTGCTTAGTTTCGGAAAGGACAGGGCAAAGGCATCCGCAGATGAAGATGACACCCGGCGTTGTCCAACTGATGCTAGCTGGTGTCGGGAAATCCAATGGTTGGAATGGCTAACCGTTTTATTTTAAGAGCAAACATGAAGTAGACAACCAAATGTAAACCCTCCGTCGCCTGGCCACTTAAACGCCTACTGTCCACAACTTACTACTTTCAGAATGATATGGAGATAATATGTCCATGTAAGCATATAAATATTTCTACGAAAAAAGCCCGCCAGTTTCATGCAGCGTAATTTCTCTAGAATGCCTAGAATGTATCACACACATGGACTAAAGTTGCAGCCTACAAGCACAAACACGAGCAACACTAAGTTTAAAACACAACAATCACCAAATCTCTATTGCCATGAGATCATTTAAGTCCCTTCAGATTTCACAAGGATAAAACATGATGAACGAATAACGGCCGAAATGCACGTAGCGTGAAGCACACGAGAACCGCGCGAACAGGGTCATTGCCATTCTGTAGTGTAAAAATTATCAAATAATTTCAAGTGGAATGTCGTTGATAATCACAAATTGATCACACCGCGGCTGGTGCTTCCCATTACTACTTAAATAACTGTGCTGGTAAAACATAAGTCAACTGCCTGGTCAAAACGAGGGACTTATTTACACCGGCCGGCAGCGTAGCGAAAGCGCCACCTATTCCACCAGCTGAGTGCACTGCAGCGCCACCTATACCGGCGAATGTGGCGCCGCGCTGTGGCCACCCTGCTGGGCACATGGCACGCGATGACTATGGCAACAAAGCAACGGCAATGTCTTGAATATACCGGATTCAACTATGGGACGGAGCGGACAGTGAGGCACCGTGGAATTACAGGCACCGCGGAAATACAGGCACGTGATCAAGGCCTCCAGAATGGGTGGCTACGAACGATGAGCGAGGCGGCCACAGCGGCTGGCAATGCCAGCCGCACCTCCCCACTCTCCAGCGACGTGTGCCGATCCACACTCTCGCTCAGCTTCACACATTGTACACGCATCACATTGTACAGGCACACCGCAGATCACCACGTTCACACGTCGCACATCGCAAGCGGCAGGTCCGCACTGATCCTCGACTGTCAGGCCCCACGCTCGCCGACACTCGCGTGCAGCGTCAGGTCCTCCTTCGGCGCGTCGCGTCGCGCCCGCTGCACCGCACAGGGAGCGCGCGCGTTCTTCCATTATTGCTCGTACACGCTACCGCTACCTTACGAATAAATATTGCTTCTTCCCCAATAAGGTACACTTGCGGTCGGCACAGGGGGCAGGGACCCGGTCAGATCAGAAGTATGTACAGGTGCCTGTTGACGTCGCGCGCCGCTGGAATGGTGCGGCCCACCGACTCCGCGCACAACTTGCCGTGACGTCACTGCGAGCGGCCAGCTCCACGTCGTGACCGCCACGCGGCAGGCCCACGTCACAAATATCACGTGCCAGGCGCCACGCGACGGCCCCACGCGACGACCTCTGAGTGGCGAGTTCGGCGTCACGAGTGTCACGCGTCTGATCCGGCCGACGTCGGCTACGCTCGACGCCCCGAACGGAGAGGCGCTACCCGAGGCGCCAGCCGACACAGCCGTAGTGTGTGCGGGCTGCGCGCGCGTCCCACCATCCTGCCCACTACTCTGAGCACTGGCGCTCGAAGATCACGTTGTACTCGTAGAAGTCGGAGTGGACGAACGCATCGGGGTCGCCGCATGGCTTCTGCAAGGGGAGTCTCGGTCAGCGGACTCGGCGGCGTGGTGTAACGGAGCACAATATGAGGTAGCACTGTCACAGTTGAACACGGTACTGCCCGTACAGAGAGGAAGCGCATGTTATCAAGATGATCGAAGACGTTGGCT